>BQNB010170211.1:1524-13698 GCA_026074375.1 Tanacetum coccineum | reverse complement strand
GGTACTCAAGTAACTATCCTGTGGCAAGTATGAGATTCTCACCAAGGTGTATATGATAAATGCAACTATCTTTTATGAAGTTGTTTTTGTGTTCTATTTTATATTGATCAAATTATGTAGTACCGTAGTTTTGACATTATAAAAGGTCAATTTTTTGTATGTTTGTGCCATTACTTCATGTGATTTAATCGATGGTTACTATTAACTTTGTTGATAGTTTTTAAAGACGTTAAATTTTGCCTGTTGCAGCAACAAAAGATCCTTCAAACCTATTAGCACATGAAGCTGCTTTTGTTTTAGGACAAATGCAAGATGCTGAAGCTATTCCTGCTTTGAAGATTGTTCTTAATGATTATTCTTTGCATCCCATTGTCCGTCATGAGGTTGACTTTTCTACTCTTTCCTTTACATATTTTACCATTAAAACTTGTTAGGTTTTACTTTTATCTGCTGTCTTTACCTTGTAATAATATTTATATCTGCGGATAAATAGGCTGCGGAAGCACTTGGAGCAATTGGTTTAGAAAGTAATATCACTCTTCTGAAGGACAGTTTGGAATCTGATCCAGCACAAGAGGTTCGGGAGACATGTGAATTAGCTCTTTCTCGACTTGAGGAGCTGAAGAATGTTGATCCAGCTGGACCTGCTTCATGTTCGTCTGTACATGAACTATGGTTTGTTGCATAGTATTATTGGAGTTAACGTTTTGCTACTAAGTTTTTACCACATTTTTTGTTTTGCTGCCCTTCAAAAAATTTACGTGAGATAATCCTACACATCGCAAGACGATTACTTCTGATTGTTATAGGTTGATCCGCTGATCTGTGCATAGGCTAATAGTTTTGGGTTGGTGTGTCAGTTCCAATCGTATTTGGTATATATACAGAATATGGTTGGATTTTTAATCTATATTTTTGTGTGTGTGTGGGAATGGGGCGTTCTGGTTGTGCTTTATCTTAAACTGGTCAAATATAAAAGTTTAGGACACAGTCAAATGGGGCTGTAAGCTGAAAATCATCCAAACTCTACCCATATACTTCTTATATTAAAATAGCTTAGATTATGATTATTGTAATAGTTTTGAATTGATAATCATAATTAGTGCTTACATTATTTATTATAGATCTATCGGGTATGAGCATGTGGCTATGGATCTTGTGAGACAGGCTGGGGAACAGGAACCTCCACCACCTCTTTAAATTGTCCTTGCATAAACCGGTTAGCAATAAAGCGGACTCAGTGGACGAATATGCTTTGTATTTCGCCCTGGTTTGTTTGGAGTATCCTTCAATCCGGTGGGATCGACCAGTGATCAGAATAGTTTCAATTTAAGAGGATCTTCTTGGCAGGATTTCGAGCTGTAGTATTGAATCTTCTTTCACATAAGTATTAGAGTTCATAGTACTCAACATGTTTCATTAGCAGTACGTCTCAAAAGCAGAATCTGACGTTAAGATATTGGTGAACCAGTGTGTTACTATCTCACCGATTGATATAGAAAATCGATTTGAAAATCAATCGAGTGTACTTGCTAAAAGTGGTTTTTGTGAACATCGAGTGTTTTAAGCATTCAAATTTTTTAACCGGTTGATCCATAACCTGTAAAATTTGATTCATAAAGAATCGCACCATTGTTTCTTTCCAGTTGTCACAAGCTTGATTCATATAGAATCACACAAGTCACCTACCATGAGCTTGTTTGATGTTGGTTCAAGCAGGATTTCCATCTTCATAGTGAATACTTAAGTATCACTCAGATGTTCTAGAAAAATCACAAGGATCTTGCGTAGGTCTCTAATGAATATTACTTGTAATTCACTTTGTGTGAATCAACAAGCTCTATAAATTATGACAAGTGTCCTAATGAGATTAATGGATGATCTCTTTTGGCTCTAGACTCAATAGTGCACTTTTAATTTTAGTGATCAGAGGCTGGAGCTGAGTGCCACCTTTTCAATATCAACTAACTCGGAGTGAGAAAGTCAATAGAAATGAGTGTATCTCCGTGAGTTTTGAAACAAAGTCTTTCCGACTTTGAGTGGTGGGATGGGGTTTTATGCATAGTGTCACTGGGTCCATGACTGTCTTTAATGCCAGACAACACCTTAGTGTTTCTGATAGCATATGTATGGATCACGGTTTCTGCCTAAGTGTATGAAGGCTTCTTTCTTTTCACCCTTTCTCCTTATTTTCTTTTTCATTCTTCAAACCTTCAATGCTTACCAATGGGGACTTCATAACTAACACACTTGTTGGGTTGTTTCCAGTGTTAGCTCCATCGCAGTCGGCATTATTCTCGTTTCTCTACTTTTTCTATCTTTTTAATATACTAAGGACTTCTAACACTAAACTAGTAGATATCCCTGGGTAGATCCCTCCGGTTCTGGCTGGATCATGAGATTTGAATACCTATACCTAACCACCTTATAACTCCTCCATATAAATTAAAGTACATGTCGGTTCTTCTGTAGGGTATTCCATCACCATTACAAACCAAAGTCATTGAAAAATTCATTCAAAGTGTTTGATATAAATATCAAAAGGTTTACACTTTGAATGTTTTTAATCATCACTAAAAGCTCCCCCTTAACATGTGCATCGATATCGTAGCACATGCTAAGCGTAGAACGCACATAGTCCTTTTTACTTAATCACATATAATTACAAGCATGTTCAGTTTAATCACATTTTCTCCCCTTATCCAAAATGTTAATCCCTTGATATTTTGGATATCAATTGATTAAACGTTTGGGGACAAAATGTTACACAAAACTATCAGGAACATTTTAATGCTCCCCCTCAATATTTGAGGGAATATAAGACAGTGCTGAGCACAATAATTTGAAAACTTTTGAATTTACTAAAAAATTCTTTGTAATTTTCGTACTCTGAGCACTTCTTAGAATACCATTAAGTACTACACTATTTTATATTCACAAGATTTTTTGTAGAGGTTTGACCTGAATAATGCGAACATTATATGATAGAATCTAATGGGTTTCTTTATCGCTCAGCCGTAGGTCTCCCTTCGTATAATCTCCCACCAACGAACTTTCTAAGATCCCAATAACCTTCGTGTCTTTCAAGAAGTTGTCAATTAATCTTTCTTCTGTTCAAGCACTCTTCAGCATTGCGTCAACTGTCTTTCCAACGTTTCGAAAGTCTTTCTTTCAAAATTTGAGTATGAAAACAGATTCAGATCATATGTAACTTGAGCTTGTTGTGGTTGGTGATGTTGGTGTTGTTGTTGTATAGGTTCCCCCTAACAGCAATCCTTTCTTGAGTAGATTTAGAACTTTCTTGTAAGCCGCATCAAGCAGTCTTAATGTATAAAGCCTATAAAATTCGAAGGACTACAATTAACTCTTTCAAAGAACTGTTGATACCGCAACACCCAAAGTCAATAAGTCCCGGTGAGCGCATTTTCTCTCTTTAGGATAGTTGAATGATATACTTGTCAACACAAAGTCAATTATGTCACGGGATGTATACAATTAATCCCTATAAGTAGACGAAATAATAACAATTAAGTCGCTTAAGTTAAATGAGCACTTTTCTTTCTACTTGCATAGTGACTATTAAGGATGTCATCATACCTTATGTGTCCTTTTTATCAAAATATTTCTACTCATTTTACGAATTAAGTTAGTGATTGATCCGGTTGGGAATCCTTTAATGAACAGTATCAATCTTTCTTCGCTTAGAATAAATCTTCTTACAACACTTCCCCTCTAGTATCTTAAATGATGCATACTTGTAATCACAAGATATCTCTACCCCCATGTAGTTGAAATAGTACACCCAGAATTGTAACAAGTAACACTGATTTTCTCTTGCGGTATGACATTAGTCCTTCGGAATGACTAAATGAGAATTTGGGTATGAATTATTATCACGTGTATTCATATTTTTTTGTATTTCTATTCTTCCCCTTGTTGGTTTCGATTCTGGAATCAGCAAAATCCTTAGTACGCAATATTTCGAGATCGTGTTTGAAGTATTGATAAGCTTAAATTATTCTGTGAGAATCAATAAGTCTTAAATTGCAAATAAAGTAATAAAGTTTTGAACACATAACATCTCTAAGGCTTGTTTTGTTTTTTATAAAAAAAATCAACATTAATCCCCTTTAAAATTATGGATCTGTCATTATTAAAAACTTTATCAGTTAATTCGTGACTTAATTTTTGAAGACCGTTTAAAAGTTGATTGGATGGACGTTTTCTCCCCATAAATAAAAGACGTTTTTCTATTTAATGAGCTGCTTATCCTTGTTTGAGTGTCGATTGTCTTTGAAAATTTTTTGTGATTACTGAGACGCTGATTCATTGTTGGAAGAACAACTTTTTACCAATAAAAATAAGATTTTCTTATTTTGACATAAGCGCACTGAAGTACACTTATGGATATATAGGAAGCCGGTTTGTGATGCAAAATAATCACAAGTTTTTCCATATTTTACAATACAAATAGATTTTCTTATTTTTACAACAAGGTTTTGACTTTTTTTTCTAACTCTTTCCTTTAATATTTTTAATCAACACTTGTTAGGTTTTACTTTTATTCGCTGCTTTAAATACATGTATTATTTTATATCTGCGGATAAAGAGGTTGCGAAAGCACTTGGAGCAATTGGTTTAGAAAGTAATATCACTCTTCTTAAGGACAGTTTGGAATCTGATCCAGTACAAGAGGTTCGGGAGACATGTGAATTAGCTCTTTCTCGACTTGAGGAGCTGAAGAATGTTGGTGATAGTAATGAAGCATCTATGATAGAGGCATCACCATTTCTGTCTGTTGATCCAGCTGGACCTGCTTCATGTTCGTCTGTACATGAACTATGGTTTGTTGCATAGTATTATTGGAGTTAACGTTTTGCTACTAAGTTTTTACCACATTTTTTGTTTTGCTGCCCTTCAAAAAATTTACGTGAGATAATCCTACACATCGCAAGACGATTACTTCTGATTGTTATAGGTTGATCCGCTGATCTGTGCATAGGCTAATAGTTTTGGGTTGGTGTGTCAGTTCCAATCGTATTTGGTATATATACAGAATATGGTTGGATTTTTAATCTATATTTTTGTGTGTGTGTGGGAATGGGGCGTTCTGGTTGTGCTTTATCTTAAACTGGTCAAATATAAAAGTTTAGGACACAGTCAAATGGGGCTGTAAGCAAGAAATTCATCAAACTCTACCAACTATATGTTACATCTTATATTAAATAGTTTAGATGTTATGATTTATTTTATTTAGTTTTTGATGACTAATCATAATTAGTGCTTACATTATTTATTATAGCTATAAACAAAAAAACAGTGTTAGCGAGTCAATCCTGGTCGGATTTGACCCATACTAAAAATTATCATCTTAGACCCATTTTGACCTGTTATTCAACCAACACACCCGCCTCTATATCTTTAGTAAAAAGGGTTCGATTACTGATATACATACCTGGCGGAATTTGATTTTATACAGGGAAATCATATTAAAAGAAGAGATCGGCATGTATGAGAGATACGGTGCTCTTTTTGGACTTCGAAATCAAGGAGGTGATGAAGCTGTTGCTGCCATAATAGAACCGTTAAATGCAAAAAGTGCTTTATTGCGACATGAGGTCAACAACAAAAATATTTTTTTCATTAATCATCGGTTTGCCACATCATACTATTCTTTCAGTAGGCTAATTTATATTTCTTGGATTTCAGGTTGCTTATGTCTTGGGACAGTTGCAAAACAAAGCTGCCTCAAATGCACTTTCGAGGGTACTTAAAGATGTGTACGAGCATCCTATGGTAGACATGAAGCTGCTGAGGCTCATGCAAGTATGCAACAAAAAGAAAAAGGATTGCGTAATGCCAAACAATCCTTATTAAACATGATGTATAGCTCAGTTGTGTTTATGGCTCAACATGATTCAAATAATTAACCATGAATAATTTTGATCAAAAAACCATTGAGCTGATCTTGGGAATCTACCAGGTAAGTTCTTTTGGTTACTATTTTTTTCTACTATTTCATGCGGCTTTTCTTCATTTAACTATCTTGTGGCAAGTATGAGATTCTCACCAAGGTGCATATGACAAATGCGACTATGCAAGTTTTAAACAACCCTAATAAGAGAGTGCCATGTTGCTCAGTTGTTAAAGTTATCATATAATTGTCTTTTAAGATGATGTCAGATACCATAGATGATGTTCTTGACGATGATGAAGCTAAAAATGAAACCGATGAGCTAACAAACCAAGTAAACTCCATAAAGCTCTTATTTTCAGTTTGCAAGTGCAGCATTTACAGGCATTTACACGTGGTGTTGCACGATGTACACAAGCTATTCTTTCTTATTCTTATACCATAAATAAATGCACTAGTATCCATTACTTTTCTAGGCTCGATTGGACACCCGTAACCACATGAGAACATTAGACGTGTAAGGACAACTCGAACATTTGATTTTACCAGTTATTTATTACACATCTGGGTCATTGTGTTACAGTTACATCTATTCATAAATATTTGCTTACACCTGTTATTATTTACAATAAGGTTTAAGTTCTTCTGAAGGTGGGGGCATTTAGATGCTAATTATTTCTTTACATTTTTTATTGGTATCAAGGATGTTATGTTTCATTATCAATCTAGATGCTAATTACAGTTTGATATTGTTTTTGTTAAATCATTGAAGATTAGTCTTTTAGTACCTGAATTCATAATGTAGGATAAAGCAATTCATTGGCAACTATAGTTAGCCCTGCAATGCTTTATGGTCTGGGTGAAGTCTAGACGGCTGAGAGGATAGAGCTGGCTGGGCTCTTTCTTTAAACAACGGATTTCGTACCAATGACATTTGCACAACTGGAAATGTATGTACCTTCCTCCTTAACATTAATACAAATAACTATTTTCCCTAAAACTATGAATCGTTTTTATACACCAATGATGTGTTAACTATGCTTGCATTTGCAGGGAGCGAGAAATTAGGGCTGCTGAGGAAAGACTATTAAAGAAAGACGTGCCACAAGTTACTGATGACTTTGAGAAGTTAATTAAAAGCTCTCCCAATAACAGCTTTATTTGGATAAAGTACATGGCATTTTTACTCTATTTGAATGAATTTGAGAAGGCTCAGTTGATGGCTGAGAGGTACTACTGTATATATAATACATATATCTGTCTCTGTCTATCAAAAACTAATTTAGTTTTTGTTGGTCATCGTTGATTCTTTCATATCAAGCGTGTAAAATGAATAGATAGCTAATAGGAAAAAATTTGAAAGCCGTCCTTTTTAATACAATGTATCAAGTTTTTTGAAATCATATTTGACACAATGATCATTTATATGGTATTGCAGGGCTTTGAGAACGATCCACATCAGAGAAGAGTTGAGATTGGGAAGATTTCATCAATTATTTCACTTATGCATTGTTTTTTTCCCCAACCTACTTACGCAGGAATCTGAGGCTTTTTCAACAACAGCTGTCTGTTGCCCCTTATAGTATTTTCATCTAATATAAGGTGTGATATTCTTTTATGGTCATTTCGTATAGACCAACAACTGTGTTTTACCCTTGCAGTTGTGGAGAGACCTGATGTCATGCTAAAGCTAAACAGAGTCAAATGATGATCTTCGATATCGTAGGTAATTTAGCTATCTGGATATAAATAGAAGAAATGACATTGTCCTTTTAAGAATGAATATATCTGATTTCTGACTATAATTTGCATAATGTTTAGTTTCTTCTATTTATAATGTTTAATGTTTAACCCCTTATTTCAGCAATGGTTTCACCTCTTAACTATTTGTGTTAATAAGATTAATAAATGAATAAAATCATAATCTATAGTCACATCATAAATTTATTCATAATGCATCCATGTCATCACATTTTATTTACACTTGGAGTCCAAATAAGCATCTCACATAGGTTAAACGGCATCTGTGAGTATCGTTGCAAAGCCCGCCGAGTAGACGCTGTTTGTTTTAGATATCATATCATTCAGTGAAGGCGATCGTCTAAGGGGTAAAGTTTTACGGGTATAGAATATATAGAGCTCTACTTTTGCAATAAGATATATTTCATCAAATCAAGGAAGACGAGTGTTCTCTCATGTTGAGGAGAGGCGGAAGGAAGAGAGGGTGAATACACAACATATACTTTGTTATCGCGGGTATATAAAACTTGTTCCACTATGAGAGCTTATTATTTTTGGAAAGCAAACATGAAATTCGAGCCTACCCAAACTATTCCCCTATAAAACGATAATAACCCCCGAGTCTCTCCTATACTACACTACAACAGTTAGGTACACTGACTAGGAGGGTTGTAAAACTTCTGCGTTGCAACCCACCACATTAAGTTTTTGTCGCCGCTGCCGGGGAATAGTCTAGGTATCGAATTTTATCTAGCTTATGTATACTCACAAGATTCCTATTAAGTGAGATTTTCTTTTTCTTTTTAGCATAGCTTTCTCGTAGTCTATATTTTCTTTGTTATTTGTTTTGTAATTTCCATTTTATTATTCCATTCTTCATTATGGAGAACGCAAATCCATTTGGCCCACCCGTCCTACCAAATACACCACATAACCAAATTATTTAAGAGCTTGGTGAGCTACTTGAAATTTTTGCCATGATTGACTCTCGACTTGAGAACATTGACCATGACCTAATCAATGTCTTACCCCCTGCCTCCCCCTGAGCAATGGCTCCATGATTTTTTGGACCCACCTGAATACCTTGAAATAGATGATCTAGTGTCAGATGCTGAGTCTATCGATACATAATTTGTATCCCATTTTCTTGACTCAAATGATTAATTAGATGATGGTGAGGTAATAGATGATATTTACCTTAACGAAGAAGGTTTTAACGAGCCAATAAATAGGTTTAGTGAGCGTGATTTGGCATTCCCTTGTATGATAGGTTTTAGGAAGACCATTGCTTATTTTGATCCTAACTTATCGATGAACATAATTACACGTAAGGCCATCAACACTATAATGGTCAACCTACTAGCAAGTAGGAATGATAATTTTGTTATAATTTTTAGGAATGTCCAGGTATTTCTCGGAAGATTTACTTACACAATCGATTTCGCTGTTTTTAAGGATAATGAGAAATATATAGAGATTGGGTTATCTGAGGTAGTATTGGGAAAACCTTTAAAGGATCTAACTCATATGGAAGATGATTATAGCAATGGGTTGATCTCATTTACTAGGCTTTATGACACTTATATCTTTAAAATGCCTCGCACGGTACCTAGGCTTAAGAATTAGAGATACCATCAATGGAGCAAGGTTCCACCACTTCTAGTACTTAGTGACAAAGATAAGATGAGTGGACTTAAATACCCTTATGAAAAGAACAAGTTGATGTACAAGAGTCGCTTGAATCTAGGTCCTGAATACCGAATAGATAATGATATGAAAGAATGACTCACACGCGGACATGTGAGCATTTATGAGACGACCTAAGAGAGTGACTCCGAGTCTAGCTAGAAAACTCGTTAATAAAGAAAAATGCTTATTGGGAGGCAACCCAATCTTTTATTTCATGCATTTTAGGAGTGTCATGTGTTTTTAATTTTCATTATTTGTCTTATATGTTTGATTTATATTTGATCATGATTTTATTTGTTTTTAACCTCATCTTAATTGCAATCAAAGGTATTTTACATAGATAAGTGTAGGGCAAAATATCTTGTTTTTAAAAACCATTTCACACATATAAAATAAATAGTTTAAGTTAAAATCACACTTTTATGTTTTATTGTTTGTTTTGAGTCATATGTTTGTACCAACCGTTTTTGTGGCCTATGTGTTAGCCTTACTATTTTGTAAACATGGTGCCTTACATGTGAATTGGACTAGGTATAGAACAACTATTATACGTAGGGACTATTAATGTAAACACTAGATACTTAGGACATGTAAGGTTTATATATACCCCTCATGACTCTCCGTGAGGGGTGTGTATTTTCATTTGTTTTTCATTATCAATCTAATATTACATAGTTCTTTCGCCCTCTCTCTTTCTCTCACTAGAAACACCATGGCTTATTTTGTGTTCTTTGATCATCCTCGCCCTCGAAGGTGGTTTTATAATTGTGTCAATTGGTATCAAGAGCTAACCGGAGGTGTGCTTATTGTGTTGTGTTGTTTTTGTGGCTTCTAGCTTATTAAAGCTTATTTGCATGACTTATTTTGGTCTAAAAACCCATGGCTTGGTTTGTGTTGTGTGTATTTGATAAAAAGCTACCATCTTTCCTAGTGTCTTATCATCTTTGTTGTATATCTAAAGGGTTTAGGTGGCTTATTGGTTGTTGTTAAAGCTTACCTGAAGCTTATTTATAAGCTATAAGCCCATGAGTGGTTTGGTTATTACTTATTTACCAAAAAGCCTCACACTTTTCTCTATCAAAATGTGTGTAGCTTAGTGGTATAACATTTTCGTGGCTTATTTCTCTTTTCATCAACTTATTTGAGCTTTTTATGGCTTATTCTCACGTCGCATGGCTTATTCGATTTTTTAAGAAACATAAAACGTGTTTAAAAGAGTTTACAACGTTTTAACTTTATGTTTCTATGATGTATATTCGTGTGTTAAAGCTTATTTTGTAATGAGGTTCGAATCTTGGGAGCTTATTTTTGCTTATTGTCGTGGCTTATGAAAGGAGATAAACAAGGACGATTCATGTGTTGTACTAGGCGGTTTAGGATGAAAAGTTAACAAGAAAATAGTATAAGCGATTCAACCTATGAAAGGAGTCAAGGACAAAAACAAGGACGAAGGTACCATAGTACAAGCGGTTTAAGGTGGTATTCGGCGATTTAAGTTCATTGTCCGCAGTTTAGCTTTCGGTTTCACACGGTTTATGGACTCATAACAGGCGGTTTAAGCCCTTTTCAGGTGATTTACAATTCATATCTCGCAGTTTATGAGATTTACAGGCGGTTTAGGTCACTGGTTAGCGGTTTAGCGACCTTATTCAGGTGGTTTATGCACCTGTCTCACACGGTTTAAACCATTATCAGGCGGTTTATCACTCTCATCTCACAGTTTAAACTACTTGCTCATGATTTAGGGTTTTGTCAGGCGATTTATCAATTATGCTTCAGGCGGTTTATCCATTTGCACGTGGTTTAAGTTGTTGTTCACGCGACTTAAGGTTTTTCTAGGCATGCTCGCAGTTTAAGTACATGTCTTGCGGTTTAACTCTCGGGTTTTCGAAAGTTGTGTTTAAGCTACAAGTGCAAAAGGTTTAAACGGTTCGAGTTTCGGGTTATAACGAGTTTCGAGCTTCGAGTTTAACGATTTCGAACGAACTTTAGATTACACTCTCGAGCATCGCGATCATTATAACATCATCATAATGTGCTTGTTTTTGGTTAATCATTTTGAAACGAAACCACGAAAAACTAAACCCTACGTTATCGTTGAAAGGAAAAAGAAGAACATCATAATATTTCACTTTCATGCATACGTGAAACACATTTCTAAAATAGGGTTTATAATTGTTTCAAAGGTTCAATTAAGAAAAGGGTTCTATTTTATTTTAAAAGGGTTAATTATGTTAGGGAGTTCAAGTTGTTTTGGAAAGATCAAAGTTAACCTTTTACATTAACACCCTTTCACCATTTTTCCTTGTTAGCTAAATTCAAAAACGACCATTAACGTGACAACTTGATGTGCTGTTGTGCGTAGGTATTATTTGTTATAAAGTTTTACTATTTATTTTATGCCGACTATACCTAAAAACAACACTCTAACGGACAGTGTACCCGATCAGATGTAGCTTCGTTAGTAAGTAGGGTGTCGATCACTAAAAGCGAGAGCATTAATTCTTAAGTCTACTAGTATTTTAGTTATCTATGTTATTTCTAATCTATGTTAAACCTAAGTTAAACCTAAACTAATGATAAAAGGGGGGTTACAGTCTAAGAGACTGGCACAGTTTGGGTTATCTAACCTAGGGTTTTGATGACAAGTAAAGTAATAAACGCACACAAGAAGATGAACAAACAATAGAGGAGCACTCAAACACTAATGTAAGGAAAACATATCAACCATGAATAATCCGATAAAATGCAGTTTTGTAGGTCTCAGCCCTAGATAGATCTTTTAAGCCTGTGAAGGATATAGAGCACTAATGTAATCAAAAGTAACTCTG
>BQNB010170210.1:0-13699 GCA_026074375.1 Tanacetum coccineum | reverse complement strand
ACCCTTAGGCTGTTAGAACCAAAACCAAACCATACTCCCGGCTGTCCCGACGCACCCGGCTGTCTCGACAGCCAAGACGACACACCCTTGTCCCCCGGCTGATAAACCAAACCAACCCGGACTAAACGCACCCTTCGCTGTTTCTGTCCAAACCAAACGGACCCGTGGTGCTTTAACACAACCCAAACCCATCTCCCCCCGACCCCGGCTGCGAACCCAAACCAAACCCGACACCCTCAGCCAACGCACCCTCGGCTGATGCTAAACCCAACGCAGTCGCGGCTGCGAACCCAAAACAAAACGCACCCTCGATGGTAACATGAAGACCAAACGCACCCTTGCTGGTGCGAACTTAAACCAACGCACCCTTGCGGGTCGTTGTGTGGTGAGGAGGTGATGAGGTTGATGGCGTGGAGGTGGAGGTGGAGGTGGCAGCAGCTGTGATGATGAAGATGGCGTCGGTGGAATGGTGATGAAGGTGAGGTGATGATAATGATGATGGTTATGATGGTGGTGTTTATAAGGGTGATGGTGTTGATGTCGCGGTGGTGGTGTTAGCTGTGGCAGTGGGGGTGATGGTGGTGTTGGTGCGTCGATGGTGGTGGAGTGGCGTGGTGGTGGCAGCCGGTGAGAGGTGGTGATAGGGAGGCGCGTGGAGGCGCGTGTGAGGGTGGATCGAATAGATCGGAAGATGGGGAGCATTATTGGAGTTGGCCGGAAAAGTCCGCCGGAAAGTTTTCCGACGGCGGCGGCGTGGCGGTGGCCGGAGGAGGGTGGTGGCCGGCGGTGGGGAGGGAGAGAGAGGAAGAAGATGGTGTATGTGTGTATGTTTTTATTTTGTAAATGATGAAATATATAAATTTTATATATATAATAAAAGTTTAAAATTAAATAGAAAAGGAATAATAGTTTGGGGGTTAACTTGTAAATAAATTCACAGGACCTAACGGTAACTTTGGAAGTATCTATATTGATACCTATCTTTTCGGTGACTCATTTGGAAAGTTTATTAACTGTTCTATTACAATACACAAACTTTGCGCCATAGTTTATTTACAAAAACATATCTCTGATAAAAAAGAGTATTTTCTTGATTAATATTTTATATATATATATATTTTTTATAACATGTTATAAAATATTCGTTATTTATTTTTATGAACCGGTTACGACACTGTACCGAAAATAAAACTAAAAATAAAGTTGTTTTTTTTTTTTTTTTTTTATTTTTTTTTTTTAACCCGTATAGTAAGCTTTTATTACAACAAACTCTTTTAATTAAATTGTTTAATATTTTATTAAATATTTTTAGTTTTATAAAACTGATAATTAAATAAATTTAAGATATTTTTTGTGTTTCTAAAATCTTGCGATGGCATTCAGTCACCTCTGACTGTTAACTTGGGTCTCAGGTTCAAAACTAAAAAGTTGTCTGGAATGCGTTATATGAACAAAATTGCTTTAAAAGTGGGGGGGGAAGTTCCGAGTCGTGAAAATGTAATTTAGTGGGTCGTTTTTTATAATTCAGTTTATTTAAAAATAATTTTTTATAAACGAAAAACATGTAATAATAAATATGATTTATTATTTAAATATGTTTCGAAAATTGACGGTTGTCACAGTCTTCTCCGGTTAGAAAAGCCTTGTCCTCAAGGCTCAATTCGCGACACTTAACGAAGGTACGGGTTTAGTGAAGAGACGCGGATACTTCTTCCGGAATTGTGTTGATAAAGAGGTGTAGGTTATTAAGGTACTACACTCATCATGACAATGGTCTTTCCTGAATGCATAGGTAATCAAATCTATGCACCAAATATACATAGGTGATTAGGCTATGTATATTTGAGGGCCCACGATGCGATGCTCATTTTCGTCAAAAATATGTGATGTAGGAACTGTTATTCAAATAGTTTATAAAACGAAATGAAATAGTCCAATAAAGTAAACGTTAGTAGCATATTAGGGTGACAACAAATGAAAGACAAAATGGTTTATGGGTTTGACATCGAGATTGTTTGTAAAGCGATAGATATAACAAGTATAAAGAATAATCGTGATACGAACACAATAAGTAGTCCAAAGAAAAGGTGAACGTAAAGAATTATTCAATCAACAAAATGGCATACAAAGTCGTGTTCTAAGGTAGGAGTGCTCCAAGGTGACACATATGAATTGACAAGTTAAAGTCGCAAAAGTCTGAAGTAAATCTGTAATAGTATCAAAAAGAAAATAGTCCATAGGGTATATGGAATTGCTTATATAAGACTTCAATATTGACGCTACAAAGGAGAATCAAATTAGAAATCAGGAAGTACCTAAAATCAGATGGGTTCACAATTATATATCTGACCGATATAATGTAAATAATAAGAAAGGTCTAAGGATAGACGTAAGATGAGCGAAATCAATAAGCCAATATTAAATACTCAATGAACCATTAATAGTGAGTAGGGATGCAAAAGAGAGGGGCATATACGATACCTGGGTGCAATGGCGCACGTAAAATCAGATAAAACAAGAGATACTCCTATATTTTGAAAAACGATGTCAAAGTCTAGGTTTTGAAACGACCTAGTTCTCTATGACATAAGCTCTGATACCATCAGATAACACCCCCAAAAGTTCAGGACCACGCAGCGAGAATGGTAACATATGGGTGCTACTTCAGGGCACAAAAACATAAGTCAGCGGAAAACGACCTTAAAATGGAGCGTTGGGTAAATAAAGTCATATTCTAATTAACAAAAGATCAGAGTGCACAGGTTTCATAAAAAATGTATTAGAAAACATAGTCCAAAACATTTGTCCACATAGTACTCAAGTTTATTTAAGCCTTCGAAAAAATATAAATATCGCGCGCGACTCGAATGCTCCCAATGCTCCACTAGCAAAATAGTAACCTGAAAATACATGCTAAAACGTCAACACAATAATGTTGGTGAAATCATAGGTTTATCAGTAAAAAGGGTGTATTGAAATAATTTAATAAATATTTCAGAAGAAAAGTAGCATTACAACATTTAAAAGTGTTATTTCCGAAATCCATACCAAAAATCCAAGTAGATATTCATCAACATCAAGAAGTATTTAAAAGTGGACCACAAGATCGAAGTAATGGTGGACTAAGTACATATTCCGAAGTCCAAAACAAGTAAGGTAGACAAGGGAAACAAATTCACCAAGTCTATATTTTATATATTACACAAAGCTACATGACACCGAAGCCTTATCAAGAAATTGTACGCCCATCAGAAAATAGGATGCTGTGCCAACACCCTAACATCTCTCAAGTTAAATGCACCCGATTCAAACAATGTGACCCAATGTAAGTGGTGGTGGGAATGTTAGTCCCGATAAGATCTATCCATAACACCAGCGCTACACTTATTTAAATACGAGCAAATAACGGTGCATTAAAAAAGTAGGGACTTAAGTGGCAATATAGTGACTACTTAGGCAAAAATTATTCAGGCAGTAATCTGGAAAGAATCCACTTTGAAAAACACTGTGTCCGTAGTAAACCCATCAGTCTAAAATCAACGTTTCAATATAGTATTCAAGATCTCAACTCATGTAGTCAACCCATCAAGCTTTAGTAAAAATAACCATGTAATGCTTACTGTATATAAATCAATAAGTAATATGTAGTCAAAACGAGAATTCTTCCCCTCGCGGGTTTATAAAACATTGAAAAGATTGAAATGCGAGACTATGAACTCACATTGATGATGAAGAACGAATCTGACAGATAGGCATCTAATATGCACAACACAAACGGAAGACGAAGCGGCTCTATCAAGTAGTTCTTAACGCTAAGACTCACAAGCTAAGATAATGAATTGGGTTCCGATGAATGGGTTTCGTCAATGCGACACTTTGAAAAATATTTAGGTTCAGTTGTAATAGTTTTGTTGGTTGGTAAATAAATAAAAAAAATAAATGCAATGGTGTGAATATATTTCCGTATATAATACATATATAAAAAATAACCGAGTATATAATTCATACCGTGAATTATATAACAAGATACACCGCCATAAGAATAATTCAAATCGTATATAATACGCGACATGTTTTACATCTAAAAGGTGTCAATTAAAATAAAATGGTCCATTAGTATATAATACTTTCCGAGTATTATATAAGAAATACGATATAAATAAAAGAAACTAAATAATTCGACACGCGTCCGAATATCCCCAAATGATTAAATAGAAAGTTTCTTTATAAAAATAAACGCACGTTTTAAAGTTACGGATTAGATAAATGAAATTTCCAAAAATTATAGTTTTCGTTCGTTTATCTGGTCGTCACGATCTAATAATTCTTAAGGCATTTGATTCGTTCTTTTCAAGATAATAATGTAAAGCTGTAATATATGAATAAATTTACTAAGACGTAGCAATTTATACAAAATCTTGGCATGACCTATCGTTTATTTACGTTTTTCCATATATAACAAAAGTTAATTGTTTTCCCTCAATTCAATACATGTTTGCAAACCCAAACACATCTTTTAACAGTTATTATAAACACAGAAACAGAAATAATAAATAAAATATTAATTATCAACCAATACCTACCATTTAGATCCCGTATTTAATATAAAATGTATATATGAAATCTTTTAAAGATTTTATTATCCGGATTATACCAAACCAAACACACCCTTTTTTCTGTTATAACCAATAAAACAAACACATCCCTACTCGGCTTAAACCCAAAACCAAACACACCCGTGTGTTGCCTGCTGTCCCAAACACCCCTGTTTGGGTGTTATACACAAAACCAAACGTACCCTAACTGTTGAGATAAACCAAACGCTACCACAAACCGCAGAAAAACCCAAACAGCCCGCCACGTTTGTTTAAACCCGAACACGAACTCCCTCCGTCCCCGGCTGTTCATAGATCAACCAAAACAAACTCACGACCCTCGGACGCACCCCTGCTATCCCGGCTGTGAACCTCGACGAACCCGACCCACTCCTCGCAGGAAAAAACAACCAACCAAACCCACCGAGTGTGCGGCAATCCCGAAAGCCGCACTCCAACGCACGCCTAATTGGACAAAAAACACAAACCACAACAACGCACCCACGATGGTAACATGAAGTGACCAAACGCACCCTTGCATGAGTTTGAACTTAAAACCAACGCACCCTGCGGTTCGATGTTTTGTTGAGAGGTGAAAGAGGTTTTATTGGCGATGAAGGTGTAGGGGGCATCTGCTTGATGAAGAATAAGGCGTCGGTGGAGTGGTGGATAAGGTTAGGTGAATGATAATGATGAGTTATGATGGTGGTGTTTATAAGGGTGATGGTGTTGATGTTGCGGTGGTGGTGTTAGCAGAGCATGGGGTGATGGTGGTGGAGTGGCGTATTGTGTCATCCGGTGAGAGGTTGTGATAGTAGGCGCGTGTGAGGGTGGATCGAACAGATCGAATGATGGGGAAGCATTAATGGATGTTGGCCGGAAAAGTCCTCCATAAATTATTTTTTTTTTCCGTCTACGGCGGCTGCGGCCGAAAAGGAGGGTTGTGTCCTGCGCGGTGGTGAGGGAGAGAGGGGAAGAAGATGGAGTGTATGTGTGTTTATATAAGATGGAAATGAAAAAGTGAAATATAAAAATTTTATATATATAAATTAAAAGTTTAAAATTAAATAGAAAAGGTAAAAATATGTGGTGGGGGTTAACTTTTAAATATTTCACAGGGACCTAACGTGTAACTTTTGTTAATTATTGGTTCGGGACTCGTTTGAGCGACTTAACGGACGATTCAAATATCGAAACTTGCGCCATTTTTTTTCTAATCATTTTTCTGATAAAAATGAGCATTTACTTGATAACATTTTATATATATTTTTATAACATTTTATAAAATATTCGTTATTTATTTTATGAACCGGTTACGTCCCGATCGAAAATAAAAATAAAAATAAACTTTTAACCCGTATATTCGCGTTATCAACAAACGCTTTTAATTAAATTGTTAAGTATTTTATTAAATATTTTTATTTAATAAAACGTGATAATTAAATATAATTTAATTATTTTTGTGTTTCTAAAATCTTGCGAGGGCATTTCAGTCACCTTCTGACTGTTTCTGGGTCTCGGTCAAAACTAAAAAGTTGTCTGGAATGTCGTGTTATATCAAATTGCTTTAGAGTCCGAGTCGTGAAAATGTAATTTAGTGGGTCATTTTTGATAAATCAGTTTATTTAAAAATAAATTTTTATAAACGAAAAACATGTAATAATAAATATAATTTATTATTTAAATATGTTTCGAATAATTGACGGTTGTCACATATTTTTCCAAGAAAAAGGGGTTCATCCTCTGAGTCTATGTGTGCAATTAGCAATCCTAAAGTCAATTATCTTAGTGAAGAGATGCGGATACTTCTTCCGGAATTGTGTTGATGAAGAGGTGTAGGTTTTTAAGGTAATTCTCTCAGGTATGACTGGTCTTTCCATGAATGGCATAGTTATATCAGTCTATTGCACACAAATTTTACTTGGTGTTTAGGCTATGTATCTGTTGTGGCCAAGATGAAATGCGCCTTTTTAGTTCATAAAGTGTGATGTATGTAATGGTATCAAATAGTTTTCTAACAAAATGATAATAATAATAAAGATACTTGAGGTTGCTTTTGGGTGACAATCATATGATAGCTATTTGGTTTAGGGGTTGACATTCGAGATGGTTTGTAAAGCACGTTTGTTAATAGCAAGTGTTTTTGGATATCCAGAAGAACGCTGAGAAGTAGTTCTGAGGCATTAGGTATATGGATATACGTTTTGATAGGTGGCTTGCTTATTAATTTGGGTTTTATGGGGCTCCACGCAATGGGGGTAGTGGGTTAGGGCGGGTTGGGCGGCAGGCCGGGGTTCTAAAGATAGGTTGCTACTCTAAGGTGACAGTTATTAAGTGATAAGTTAAAGTCGCGAAAAGTGCGAAGTATTCGATAATAGATCAAAAGAAAATTGTCCCATAGGTATAGGTTATTCTCTATTTTAATTACCAGTATTGACGCTTCGTAGGAGTAAATGAGAAATCAGGAAGTACACGGAAATCAGAGTGATCAATATTTATACAACGGACCGATATAAGGTAAATAGTAAGACGTCATAAGATAGACGTAAGAGAGCGAAATCATAGCCAAGTGTTAAATACTCATTATCCATGTAATAGTAGTAGAGATGCAAAAGAGAGCATATAAGTTACCTGGGAGCAAGCGCGTGCGGAATATATCGGGACAATTGTTGAAAGACTTTAAAAAAATTTTCGAAAACAAAACGGGTTATAGGTATAGGTTTTGTAAACGACTAGTTCTCTATAACCATTTGCTCTGATTTACATCTGTAAACACCCCCCAAAATCAGGACAACGCAGCGGATTGTGTAACATTGGGGTGCTACTTCAGGCACAAAACACCAAGTCACGGATAACGACCTAAAAAATGGACGGTTTTTTTTTTAAAATAAAGTCATATTTTTTTTATAAAATATCAGAGTTGCAACAGGTCCCATTTATAATGTATTAGAAAACATTGTCAAAACGTTTGTCAAATAGTACTCAAGTTATTAGGCCTTCAAAAATATATATCCGTCGCGACTCGAATGCTCCCATTGCTCACACTCAGCAAAATAGTAACCTGATAAATAATGCTAAAATGTTCATACAATAATGTTGGTGAAATTTCATATAGGTTTAAGTATAAAAATGCAGGATGAAATAATTTAGAAAGTATTTCAGAGCAAAAGTGAGCGTTACAACATTTAAAAGTGTTTTATTTCCGAAAATCCAAGTTAGGATTTAATTAATCTAGTAATGTTCAGTAGTGACCACAGATCGAAGTAAAGTAAATGTGGTCTAAGTACGTATTTGAAGTCCAATAACAAGTAATAGCAGAATATGTACGTATTCATAGTCCAAAATAGGTTATGGTACGACAAGAGAAACACATTCATCTTTGTCCTAACACTTTTGTATTATTGCACTAAGCTCATGACCCCCGAAGCTGTTTTCGTAAATTATAGGGAATTTGCACTCAGGATTCGTAATTATAACGGATTTGCACCAGTAATCGTAATTATAATGGATTTGCACCAGTAATCGTATTTGCACCAGTAATCGTAATTATAATGGATTTGCACCAGTAATTGTGGCTCTTAGGCAATAGCATTCATGCAATAATCTGGATAGCATACAATTTTGAAAACACTTGTGTCCAAAGTAAAACAAGCAATGTAATTCACCCCGTAGAGTTTGTAAAACAATTAAGTGGTAAAAAGGGGGCTATGAACTCACAAAGTATTGAAAGGTAATTGTACTGTAGTAAAATATACAAGTTTGTAAACGAGCATGTATTCCCCTCGCGGGTTTATAAAACATTGAAAAGATTGAAATGCGAGACTATGAACTCACATTGATGATGAAGAACGATCTGACAGATAGGCATCTAATATGCACAACACAAACGGAAGACGAAGCGGCTCGATCAAGTAGTCTTAACGGCTAAGTCTCACTAGCCTAAGATAATGAATTGGGTTCCCGATGAATGGTTTCGTCAATGCGACACGTTGATAAAAGATTTAGGTTTCAAGTTGTAATAGTTTGGTGGTTGATAGTGTTAAATAATATAAAAAAAAAATAAAAAATAAATAAATGCAAGGTGTGTAATATATTCCGTATATATTACATAATGAAAAATAACCGAGTATATAATTCATACCGTGAATTATATAACAAGATACACCGCCATAAGAATAATTCAAAGCGTATATAATACGCGACATGTTTTACATCTAAAAGGTGTCAATTAAAATAAAATGGTCCAATTATATAATACTTTCCGAGTATTATATAAGAAATACGATATAAATAAATAGAAAACAAATAATTGAACGCGTCCGAATATCCCCAAATGATTAAATAGAAAGTTTTTCTGTTTATAAAAATGTAAACGCACGTTTTAAGTTCAGATTAGGATAAATGTAAATTCAAAATTTTTAGTTTTTCGTTCGTTTATTGGTCGTCTCGATCGAATAATTCTTAAGGCTTTTGATTAGTTCTTTTTCAGATAATAATTAAAGTAAGATTTGTATAAATTTACTAAGCGTAGCAATTTATAAAACTTGGGAATGACCTATTCGTTTATTTAACGTTTTCCATATTAACAAAAATTAATTGTTTTCCCTCAATTCAATACATGTTGCAAACCCAAACGCATCTTTTAACAGTTATTATAAACACATAAACAGAAATAATAAATAAAATATTTATTTAACCAATACCACATTTAGATCCGGTTTAATATATAAATGTATATATGAAATCTTTTAAAGTTTTTATTATCCGATTTATACCAAACCAAACACACCCTTTTCTGTTATAACCAATAAAACAAACACATCCTACTCGGCTTAAACCCAAAACCAAACACACCCGTGTGTTGCCTGCTGTCCCGAACACCCCTGTTTGGGTGTTATACACAAAACCAAACGTACCCTAACTGTTGAGATAAACCAAACGCTACCCTAACCGCTGAAAACCAAACAGCCCCTCGGCTGTTTTTAAACCCGACACGAACACCCTCCCCCCGGCTGTTCAACAGCCAACCAAACAAACTCACACCCTCGACTGGAAAAACAACAAACCAAACCCACCCGAGTGGTGCGGCTGTCCCGAAACCCCAACGCACCCTATGGGTCTGAAAACACAAACCACAAACCAACGCACCCTTGGTGGTGGTATTATGATGATGACGGTGGGGGTGTGGTGTTGGGGGGGGGGGCGGCAGCGATGGAGAAGATGTGGTGATGATGGAGATGCTTAGGGGCGGCTGTGGTAGGAGGTGGTGATGAGGGTGATGGTGCAAGGTCGCACTGGTTGTTCGAGGGTTTGTCCCGTGTCGATACTCCCTTTTGTATGGCTTCCCCCCGACTAGGTTTCGGCTTACATGGTGTTGGTTTTTCCAGTCTATAGGTGGCGTTATGGTGGTGATATAATGGTGGCATGGAGGAGATGAATGTTATGATGATGATGATGATGGTGTAAAGGTGGTGTTGTGGTCACGGTTGGTGAGGCGTGCCGGAAGGACGGGGGGCGGCGTGAGGAATGATGTTAGTGGCGGCGAGTGACATGGGGGATCTGTTAGATCGGGGGATGGGGAACAATTTTGGGTTCGGCCGGAAAAGTCCGCCGGAAAACTTTTCGGCTGGCGGTGGCCGGCGTGAACAGTAGCCGGTGGTGGGGGAGGGGAGAGAGGTTGAAGATGAGTATGTGTGTGTGTATATAAGATGGAAATGAAAAAATGATATATAAAAATTTATATATATAATAAAAGTTTTAAAATTTTTGATAAGTTGTTAATAGTTGAGGGTTAACTTTGTAAATATTTCACAGGGACCTAACGTGTAACTTTTGTTAATTATTGGTCCGGGACTCGTTTGAGCGACTTAACGGACGATTCAAATCTCGAAACTTGCGCCATTGTTTTTCTAATCATTTTTCTGATAAAAATGAGTATTTACTTGATAACATTTTATATATATTTTTATAACATTTTATAAAATATTCGTTATTTATTTTATGAACCGGTTACGTCCCGACCGAAAATAAAACTAAAAATAAACTTTTAACCCGTATATTCGCGTTATCAACAAACGCTTTTAATTAAATTGTTAAGTATTTTATTAAATATTTTTATTTAATAAAACGTGATAATTAAATATAATTTAATTATTTTTGTGTTTCTAAAATCTTGCGAGGGCATTTCAGTCACCTTCTGACTGTTTCTGGGTCTCGGTCAAAACTAAAAAGTTGTCTGGAATGTCGTTTTATATCAAATTGCTTTAGAGTCCGAGTCGTGAAAATGTAATTTAGTGGGTCGTTTTTGATAAATCAGTTTATTTAAAAATAAATTTTTATAAACGAAAAAAAACATGTAATAATAAATATGATTTATTATTTTTTTAATTACGTTTCAAAAATTGACGGTTGTCACACTTCATAATAATGGCTAATACCTGAAGGTATTAGCCTTCAAACATCATAATTAATACAAGAGTAATTGTTTTAGCCAAGGTAAACTAAACGATTAACGAACGATAACAAAAACTGAACGATTACAAAAGTATAAGAAATTACACGTTGTCTTCTATGGATTGGAATGCATTGCAAGACCTCTTCTGCTCTTTTAAGCCTCTAAAAATCGACTTTTGTGGTTTAGGTATCGAGAATATGATTTAGCACACTTAAAACTCGTTTTTGAGTTTTTGTATCCTTCATACGGGCCCCTCCCCCCCCCCCCCCCCCCCCATAACCCAGAAGTCGGTTCGATACGGCGTATCCAAGGGATTGGATACGACGTATTGGAGTTTCTTAGAGTAGGGACCACGTTTGATATCTTCTAGAATATTATATTCATTCCATATTTTCAATACGGCGTATTGGTCTTCTGGATACGGCGTATTGAACAAGTTTCCTTTGTGGTCTTTGGTTTGAGTCAGGCCTGGGATACGAGTTTCTTCTTTGATGGATACAAGCGTTTGGTTGCGTTAGAATGTAATATCTTCAAAATATCTTCATTTAAGCTCCAGAATGCGCGCTTTTTGCTAATATTCACCAAGTACTCCATAATGACTGCAATTCTCAAATATAAACTATTAAGTAACAATTCTTTGCAATAATCATACAAAATGGGTTAATTACATGGGATAAATGATGCTATAAAATAGACGTTATTTGATGTTATTAGGTATTAAGAATATAATTGGCTTGTTCGTTCATTCATTAACCATTATGTTAGTGCAAATATTACGATATTTAAACTACACAGTCTCATTTGTTTTGTTGATGACAAACACGTAACTTGTAATACTTAAATGTAAAATGTACAAGTTACTCGTCATCATATTTTGTCTCAATATCATCAACACATATTCACGTCTTAATTCCTCGTATGCTACAACACAGGTTCTGATGACATCAAATAACGTCTATTTTATAGCATCATTTATCCCATGTTATTAACCCATTTTGTATAGTTATTGCAAAGAATTGTTACTTAATCGTTTATATTTGAGAATTGCTGTAATTATGGAGTAATTGGTAAAATTTAGCAAAAGGCGCGCATTCTGGAGCTTAAATGAAGATATTTTGAAGATTACTATTCTAAAGACCAACAAGCAAAGGCACCGCGCGTTGCTGCGGGACGGGTTTTTTTCTAGTTACTGCGGGGCAGGGTTTTTTTTAATTGGTATGAACACTTATTTATTTTTTTAGCTTTTTTTATTATTTTTATTATTTTTAGCTTTTTCTTTCTTGTATTCGGCGTGTTTTTTTATATTGCCTGCTTGTATGTTCCACGTTATTATACTCGCGCCATAAATGTTGACTAAGTAAAAAAGGAAAAAAAACAAATGGGTCGGCCCGAGGCGGGGCATAATTTTTTTTTAATTGATTTTGAACGAATATTGAGTAAGAATGTGCACGTGCGTTGCAATAGGGCTGACTTGTATTCGACGTTTTTTTTATATTGCGTACTTGTATGTTCCGCATTATTATACTCGTGCTATAAATCTTGACTAAGTAAAAAAGAAAAGAAAAAAAATAAATGGGCCGACCCAAAAATGAGAGCCCGAAAAAAATGCAAATGGGCCGGTCCAAAAATGCAAATGTTCCGTTTTTATATGTTTTCATCCGTTTTATCCGTTCTTATACATTTTTATACGTTTTCACGTTTTTATACTTATCTGTTTTTATACAAACTCATCCGCTTTCATTCGTTTTTATCCGTTTATACGTTTTTATCGGTTTTATTAGAGGTGGTAATTTGAGACCCATCGATTCAATTTCGGTTTAGTTGGGTAAATATTTTTAAGGTATGGGTCTAGTTGGGTCTCCTTTAATATTTATAGATGGGTCTAGTCGGGTCTAGCTTTTCTTCCTTGATATTATAGATGGGTCCAGTTGGGTCCCTCAACGGGTCTAGACGGGTCTCACTTAAAATTATAGGTGGGTTACCCAAGAGGATTAGACGGGTCTATCAGATCAAAAGTTTTTTTTATACGTTTCCATCGTTTTAACGTTTTTATAGGTTTTCGATCGTTTTTAAACGATTTCGACTGTTTTCGTCCGATTTTTGACCGTTTGCGACTGATTTTGTTCGATTTCGACCGTTTTTGACCGTTTTGGACTGTTTTCGACCATATTAGACCGTTTTCGTCCGTTTTTGTACGTTTTCAATGTTTTTGAACGTTTTTATAAGTTTATCCGTATTTAAACGTTTTAGTACTTTTATAAAAATGTATAAAAGTGTATGACGACGTATAAAAACGTTCAAACCGGTCGAAAAAGACGAAAACGGTCAAAATCAACTGAAATTGGTCGAAAACGATCAAAATCGGATGAAAACGGTCAAAATCGGTCGAAAACGATCGAAATCGGTCAAAAACGGTCGAAATCGGTCGAAAACGTTAAAAAACGGACGAAAGCGTTAAAAAACGTACAAAACGGGCGAAAACGTAAAAAACGTACAAAACCGTACAAAACGGACGAAAACTGGCAAAAACTGATGAAAATGTATAAAAACGGATGAAAACGAATAAATATGGATAAAAACGTATAAAAATGGTCAAAAACGGATGAAAATATATAAAAACGTATAAAAACGGATAAAAACGTATGAAAAT
>BQNB010170209.1:0-13699 GCA_026074375.1 Tanacetum coccineum | reverse complement strand
AATTTGCACATTGCAAATGGGAATGTATAGTAGTAGTCAAAACTTATGTGATTTTACTACCGTCACAATTATTGGTGAATTCGAAGAACGAAGAAATTACCGAAAGAATTATCCGAAATTATTATGATCGTGAAGATGGTGAAACTACACCAAGATTTGAAGTATAGTTGTAAAAAAAATCAAAAAAATGAGAAAAATACAAAAAGTGTGAGAAAGTTTGAAGATAATCGTTTCAAGCATTACCGAAGGAATTACATGAAGGATCGATTATTCGTTGATACGTCTAAGAAAATCAACGATGTAGAGTATTGTACAAAGTGGAAGATATCGCCACTTGCCTTGTAGAGTATGTAAAGTTTTGGGACGATTGGGAAGTTGATCGTTATGGGAACGCTAACTTAGGTTGTTGTTTTTGATCTATGATTAAGACGTTGTAAATAGTAGTGTCTTTGTGTCGAGAAAATAAGTGTCTAGCAACTTGTATCTTAGTCTTAATCTATTTGTTTCTTGATTTTTATTTAACAACAATTTACTTCCCTCTCACCTAATGATTAGCCAGTGATTTTACTCGAATATGGATGTGATCAAGCGTGTATGTCTATCCCGTGGATTCGGGTGTGTATGCATGTCTCAGCTGCCTCGTTAGTTTACGACGTTTGGTGAAAGTTAGAAGGTTCTTACCCTATATTACTCTACTAGTCCTAATCTTTAGCTTTTTTGAGGTGGGAATGAGTAGTCACATGTGTCTATCCTATGGATTCGGGTGTGTGTGTGTGGTCTTTGTCGCCCTCCTGGAACATTGGTATCGATGAAAGATTAGTTAGAGTAATCAACTGTACACCTTTCCATACAAAAACCCATATTTACCTTTATAAATTTGTTACTCCTTGGCTTTAGTGGTGGAGATGTGTATCCTTGCCAAGCTTATGATAGAATACTCATCACGACCAAGCAATTGAGCGAATTAGTTACATGTTACCACATAGATTAGTTGAGTAATTTGAGTGTTTTCATCTTCCTACTTCATGAGGTGTTTGGTTGTGTACTTGTAATAGATCGAATAAATGCTTTAACAAAAAATATCCTTAGGGATACATTTTTGTAAACTTCTAAAGGCTACTTGAGGATAAGTAGGATTCAAGTGGGGGGATATATGATGACATCAAAATAATGTCTATTTTATAGCATCATTTATCCCACGATATTAACCCATTTTGTATAATTATTGCAAAGAATTGTTACTTAATCGTTTATATTTGAGAATTGCAGTAATTATGGAGTAATTGGTGAAAGATAGCAAAAGGCGCGCATTATGGAGCTTAAATGAAGATATTTTGAAGATTACTATTCTGAAGACCAATACGCCGTATCCATTAAGAAGATATGGCGTATCCGTGCCTGCACTCACCAAAAGACCACAGAAGTTTAAAGACCAATACGTTGTATCTAGAGGACTCAATAAGCCGTATTCAAGATATGGAATCAATATAATATTCTGGAAGATATCAAACGTGGTCCTTACTCTAAGAATCCCCAATCGCCGTAATCCAAACCCATTGGATTATGCCGGATTGAAACCGACTTCCAGGGACCATTATAAATAGAAAACTCAAAAACGAGTTTTAAGTGTGCTAAATAATATTCTCGATACCTAAACCACAAAAGTCAATTTTCAGAGGAGAAAAAGAGCAGATTAGGTCGAGCAACGTATTTAATTCCATAGGAGACATCGTGTAATTTCCATATACTTTAGTAATCTGTTCAGGTTTTGGTATCATTCATTAACTCGGGTTAGTTTTACTTGGCTAAATTATTACTCCTTGTTAGTTTATTATGACGTTTGAAGGCTAATTTACCTTTTGGGTATTAGCTATTATTATAAAGATTGAATGTTTGGTATTTTGTTTATATGGTTTCTTAATTATCGTTGTATGCTTGGTTTATTCTTATCAATTTATACTTGTTTACTGCGCTTTTGTATTATAGACATATCTTCAACTGGATCTAGCTAAGTGGGGACCAAGTGGGTCTAGAGTCCGAGATTACTCTCTATATGTGATTTATTCACCTAGAATAATAGTTACACAAATATTGTCCTTCTAAGTCTGTGTCTAGGATACGCTTCGGGCTTAACTAGTTAATTGGATCTTGCCAACTGGTTTATTGATGGTTGGACTGCAGCGGTGACCTTGATAAATTCAACAAATAACGTTCTGATGCAATTGGATAGTTGGACAAGTGGCACTACTAGTGTATAGATTGCATTTAAGCGGTAATTGGGAATGGGGGGTTTTTTCTTTGAGCTGGGTTTAACAGGATCACAGTGCTTTAATCCTAAGATCGATTATAATCAGCAAATAAGGATGCTTTATGCGGATGCTTTAATTGTGACAAAATTAACGTGTCTAGGTCTGAGGATGATGTAACGCCTAAGTCTTAAGAATGATATGCCACCCTAAGAGAAGAAATCATTGCATTTAATAAACAAACAAACGTTCTAATTGGATTAATAATGTTAATTTCATTTTTCTTTATTATAAGGGGGATTAGACCGCTCTTTATCTTTTGTTAATTAGCTTGCGTGGGTAACAGTTTCTTGAATTGATTGTAGTCACCAACCAAACCGTGCCAGTCTCTCAGGCTGAAAACCCCCCCTTTCCATTAGAATTAGGATTTAGACTGACAAAGGTTTAACATAGGATTAGAATAGAATTAACATAGATTAGATAACCAAGATATTAATTAAATTGATAGATTTAACCTTGCTCTCAGTGATCGACACCCTATTAAGGAACTATTACGATGGGTACACTGCCCATTAAAAGGAATGTTTTGGTTGAGTCAGCAAAATATTAATTTAAACTTGAATATATAAAAAAACAACCCTAACTTACCAACAACAAAAGGATTAATGTTTTTTAAAAACAGATGCGGGTGGGGGGGGGTGGATGAAGCCCCCCCCACTCAACAAACCCCCCCCAAAAAAACACACCCAAAAAAAAAAAAAAAGGAAAATGTGTACTTGTGGATAATGATGGTAAACCATAAGAAAAGGTTGATTATTTGGGTGATCAGGGTAGTGAGGATGAAGTTGAGTCTGTTGAAAATGAAATGGCAGTTATCTGGCTTTCAAAACCGTCAAGGGTTGGATATGATACTAAGAGCATGTTGGAACAATGGAGGGAATCTTATGTGGATGCTGACTACGACCCATAAGATGATGATATGTATGAAGGTTAGGAAATTCCTGACAATATTCAATCTATATGTGATAATTTGGATATCAAGGTCCGAGGTCGATAGAATAAATAGATTACTTGGTGTTATTTTGTAGTCTAGTCATAATTGTACCTTCTTTATGGAAGTAGTTTGCCTATGTAACGGACTGAGATGTGGGATTCACCTACATCTGTTGTACTGAATCGTTTTTTGAAATAATAAATTTACGGGAGAAACCCTTTACCTAAAAAAAAATCAAAAACCCCTCAAATTATTTGAAACCCGAATTTTGAAAATTTAAATCAGATTTCAAATCAACTTACTCTCTGAGCGAAAACTATGACAACCTTGTCTCTCGTACCATAATAGAATATCATAGTACAATAAGCCACTTAATACACATTAGACGATCGAGGAGAACAAGAAGAATATGAGTAAGTCGTGACTGAATTATTGATTATAATCAAATGTTTAGAGTGCACAATGATTGCCAATATGACAATCACAATAAAGATGAAACGTAAATGATTGAATACACAAATGTGTGAGGTTTGTGTATTGAATGATAAATGACATTTGTCATGTGTTTGTAGTGTGTACGAGAGCTACAGGATTGTGGCGTTAATATAAGCAGTAGGGTTTTCTCTAATAAATACATCTCTAGTCTTCATAGGTCCAGTCTTGGACATCTTTCAGCTTTTATTTAAGGAATTCCTAAAATAATGCTAATCACACAATAAGGCCATGACTTATGTAAGATAAGATTTACATTTGGATTGCTATGACATACTATAATTTAAATAGACAAAATCAAACGCGTCTATGGCTCTTCAAAAATAAATTATTAGAGATTTAGAACTACCATAGCTACATAACATATAATATAGTAGCCATATTGACTCTACTCATGTATAACACTCCTAAATATTGTAGCTATGAGTTTACGATACAATATTTTATAAAAACATCATTGAAGTGCAATGCAATTTAAAATCCTACTCTACTATTATAAATTATAGTTTATAGGAAAATGATTCTTCAAAATAAAAATACCCACAAAATGACCGTGTCCCACAAAAAATTTAATCAACGCTTCTCAGTTCTTCAGTATTTATTCTATACAAAAAAACAACTAAACTTCATGCCGTACAAAATACGAAATTAAACTACCAGCGGTTTTTGAGTCAAAATCATCAAAACAACCCTCAAAATCAAATTATAATGATTCTTTCATCACTTTAAAAACCGCAATATTTATGACCCAAAACCTAATAAATTGAAAAACCAATCGAATCTACCTATATCGACCAAAAAACATGATTAAATGGATAAACATACATAAATCTAATCAATCTTTAACAGGATATCAATTGATGTTATGTTCAAAAGCATCCATTTATAAGGTTAGTGATTATTTTAATTTTGTGTTCAAATTAATTTGTTATGTGATAATTGTGATACTTTTATCTATTAATAATCATATTGTTCATGGACATTGGCGGTTGATACAAGATGCACAGGTTTGTGTTGGATTATTATTTTTATTGTTTGATATTTTCTTTACTTAATTGTTGGTTAAGATTCTTTCAATTGTTTTCACATAGAATTGGACACTGTCAATATAAAAGTTGCTAAATCAAGAGATGCATTGGAATCTCCTACATGTGATGTTTTAAACTTTTATCTTCTTCAATTTGTTTTTCAAAGGTCATTACATGCCAAACACCCCTTTAGAAACCACTAAAGTGATATATGTACAATAAGTTTTGTAAAAGTTAATTATCTCATATCACATGATTACTTTGAGAACCTAATGCCAAACACCCCCTTATAAACAACTTATTCATTGGTGTTAGTGGATGTGCATTGCATAATTTTTACATGTGGTGTTTTGGATTTGCAGCAACGCATGGTTAAAGACTTTGAGATAAAAGGATGTGTTGGATCTACATTTTGATTTGATTATCAATGCATGTGTAGAAAACTATTCAATTATGGAATGTTCGAATTAAGTGATGCTTTATTTTCAAATACTAAATATATGTGGTGATTACTAATCATGGTTTTAGTTATTTTGTTGATGATATATTGGTGGAATTATCTTGAAAGTAATCATGCTTAATTAGTAAATTTAGACAATTTCATTAATGGGATAGACCACTTAATTCTGTTATAATTGCAGGATGATGAATTGACAATATAGTGGTACTAGAATGGCAAGTGGTAGCGACAACATATTAGTGAATCAAGTTCTTAAGCATCAACGATTGTTGGCTAAATCTTAAGTTGAGAAAATCCTGGTAATTAATTTTAATGTATTAAATTTCAATTTCTTCCCTAAAATATAGATTGGTTTGCCTTACAAATCTGTTGGAAATGACTGTTACCAACGAGAATTCACCGACGTCCTATATTCGTCACAAATCTATTGGAAACGACTATTACCGATGAATTTTTGACGAAAAAACGTGTCGCTATTGACCTGTTATGTTATGTGGTAGTGACTGAAATCGACACAAAAAACTCACATATTAGTCCATATAAGATTGATGAACCACATGTTTCTCTAGTAAGCATTTGATATAATATTAAGCAATTATAACGTACGTAAATTATTTCTATTCTTATAAATGTTTTGAAAATAACTTGATTAATTAATCATAATACTATGGAGCATGTTGTGGTTGCCTATATTGGGTTTGGGATTCTGAGGCTTTTTTGTTGGTCCGTTTGTCTCAACCACCTGCCCATATTTATTTCTCTGTTTTTTAACTGCATTCATCCTCATAGTGATAACATACACTCTCTGAACCATCTTTCACCCTCAGACACGTCCCAAAAATTTTCATAAAACCACAGATGCCAAACGGTTAGCCAAAAAGCTTACGTCATTGGGAAGTGATCGTGACCAAAATATTATTGTAAATGCTTTTTCTTATTGATTTGGGTTATATATTAATTTACGTTTTTTTATGCTTAATTGTAATTATTGTTATTTTGATTTACTTTAGGGTTTAAGTTTCGTAGATTTAGGGGATTACTGAATCGGGTTAGTGATGTATAGTTTGAATTAAACTTTAATATGTTACAAAAAAAATTATTATAGCTTATACATGTATAAAAAATTGGATTCTTTAAATTAAGGTTTTATCATAATTTGAGGGGTTTTGTTAATTTTAATGTGTTTAGTGGTTTTTGTAAAGTTTGTGGTTCTTTTTTGTAGTTGGTATGATTTGATATTGGACGTGGTTGCGGTTGCGGTTACGTAGTAAAAGTGGAGGGGTAGAAGGAAAAGGTTAGTGGGTGAAAAAAATACCCCAAAATTCAGAATGGGCATTTGATATTTGGGGGGGCTCTTTAGGAAACTGAATTGAATCCAGGAACTTGGAATCTCAAGTTTTTGGTGTAGGTTTCCATATGGTGGGTCACAACTTTAAATTGTGTTACATTAAATTTGCGAGCCGATATCATATATTGAGACTCTTATTTGTAACAGCGCTAAACGTGAGCCTTTGGGCAGAGCACTAGTCATCCAGTATGCCATCCGACACTTTTAACTTTGCACATGCTGCCATAAAAAGTGAGGGTACTATCAAAAGGTTGTGATGGTATCAAGGAAAAAGTCAGACGCTGACAAAAGATGATGCCGAGTTGTGTAAGTGGAGATCAGAGAGTACTAGTATTGTATTCAATATGATTACTAAGTTGATCTACTGCTACTCCTTTTTTGATGATTATTTTTTTTGTTCAGGTTTGACGGAAAATCGGTAACGGAGAGACTAATAGGTAAAAAAGTTGTTGGTTTGTGGTTTATGGTTTAGAAGGTCATGGATTCCAGGTGTCACCAGATGGTGGGGCTGTCAATGGTATCTTTGACACCTTTACATCTGTTGTAAGTTATATATACTCAAATAGCTTTATGTGCGTAAGATTAAAATTCAGTTTTGTCGGATTCAAATTCAGTTCTGTCGGATTCCAATTTAGTTATGGGATTTGAATTCAACGTGCTGGGAGACAACAATAGGGGTTGCAAGGTAAGTGTTATGCAACCAATGTTAGACGCTGATCATTGAGTCATTTGTGCCAAAAAAATTTCTCTATGTGATTGTTTTAATTTACGTAGAGGGCTAATGATGAAACAGCCCGAGTGAAACCATCTCCATTACGTAGAGGGCTAATGATAAAAGTGTTTGTGTTTGGAATTTTGGATGTAGATAAATAACCTGGACTAAAGATTTTGATTTTTCAACCCATAAGATCACACATCTGCAATTTGAATCATTGCAGCAACACCGCCCATACCAGGTTCTGATGGCTGCCAGCAATTTGAAAGTGTGATCGCACAGGAAAAAGCTAACAGCACACCAGCTCCCCCGATCCCAGCACAAAGATTATCAGCAACATACACCATATCAGAAAAGGGAGCACTGCCAAGGAACATTTAAGAAGTCTATGTTTTCCAAAACTCACGAAAGGCATGCTACGAAGCCCAATATTTATTGTTGCTTATGCTTAAGTAATATATCAATATTTGTGATTCAGTTTGATATCATTGGTTGGAAATATGCTAATGGTTTTTGACATGCAGGTTTACAGGTCTTCCATTCATTAGGAGGTGGTACAGTTTTTTGTATGGCTTTTAAAGATGGGTGGGGTGAATAATCAAGCAAAAGAAATTAACTATGAAGTTCTTACAGAAGAACTGCCCAAAGTTGCGGAACCTATGTTCCTGCTGCTGATTACATCTATGGAGAGGATTGACCCAGTCTTCAAGAGGACACCAATGTTTGTGAACTCCGTTGCAGGTATTGATCGTTATACACTTCTAATGTGACAACTGTGGTTTGACGACGGTTAGTTTTTAACCATTAATGTTAACCTAGCTAGCTTTATGTGTTTTAATTTATGTGCGTAAGTCGTTTTGGTGATATATGTGATTTGGTATGTGTTATTATATGAGTTTGTGATAGTGGAAATGAATGACTTAGTCATTTCATTTCATATGTGATGATGATTTCGGTAGTATAGTGATTTTCGTTATTTTATTGTCGGGAAAATTGAAGATGTATGTATCGTTAAATTTCGAGTTGAGATTATTTAGTGAATTGAGATTTTATAATTTATTTATGAAGTAATAAGTAAATAATAATTTAGGAGAATAATAATAAGTAGTGTAGCGTTTTATTTTAATGTTATGTATTACTAAGTATTTTAAGGTGAATAATAGTAAATAGTTTTGTTTTTTAATATATTATATATATATATATATTTATATTATATATATATTATATATATAATTTTATATATATATAATATATATTATATATATAATATAGGGGGAGAAAACGAAATTTTACAAGTGAAAATTTAATAAAAAAATTTATTTATAAAGAGGGTTTAGTTTGGATCGGTTTAAAAAAAAGAGTCCAAATTGGATTAAAAAGTAGTTTAGTTTTATAAAATAAAATCATATTTTTCCTTCCTCACTTTTGCCTGTGTTGACATATCCTCTCAAACCCTAGCCCCCATTATTGATTTTTCAAGCTCTCAAGAAATCAAGGTTTGATCTTTTGTTAAAATTAAGTTAGTTTTAATTTTTAAAATCTAAATCATCTATATGTTTTAATCTTTGTTTTAAAAATCATGTAACAATCAAATTGATGGTTTAGGGTTTGTTAAACTTCTGTTAATTAATGATGTTATGATCATGCTAGTGCGTTTAGGGTTTGATTAGGATCATATTGGTGCAAACGGTTAGGGTTAGATCGCGTTAATTTGTGAATTAGGGTTTGGCAGATTTTAGGTCTGTGTTCAAGTGATGATATCTCAATGATGGTAACGTGTTTTGAGGTGTTTCTAGTGCCTAAATTGTAGTTCAGAGAGCCTACTTTTCAAAAAGTCCAGCCTCGAACGATTTTGAGTTTGAAGTTAGTTAAATGGTTAGCTACAAGAAAAAGTTGTAAAACAGCAAATTGGTCGATTTGGGTCAGAATTAGAGAGGTAAAACCCCTAGTTAAAATTCGAATTAAGGTTAGCCAAAACACAAAAGTTAAGTTCTATATGTCTATTAACTTTCCTCAAAGTTTTAGCTTCTGATTAGTTGTCTAAGTATGGTTAACAAGGCCAAACATTTTAGTGCGCGTTCAGATCCGAATCTGGGTACTTTTGAGTTGGGAATTTATTTGAGGCATTTGCACAAGGGTATAGCTTTTGGGTAATATGAGGTAGTTAGTAAACACGTAAATGTACATATATGATTTATTTGAGAATTTATTAGGTTCGGTAGATAAGGGTTGAAAGTTAGAAAAGTGACACTAAAATTTTGCGTTTTCGGGTAAAATGTAGTTAAGTAGACTTATAAGTAAATGAGAGGGTTCCCATGGAGTATGTAAACCCCTTATACATCCATCATATGATTGTTACATGGACTTAAACATTTTGGCTTAGTCGCGCGTAACACATTTATATTGTATTGTGTAGTTTTGTGCTAAGAAATTTAGGAAGCTGCATTGAGCATCAGGTGAGTTTCATAGTCCCTCTTTTTACATTGTTTTTAAATTAGGATGGAAATGATGCAAATGGTTTTGAAATGTTTTAATTGCTGTGATTATGTGTTTTAACTGAGTGTGGACATTGTGTGACTATTATATGATCTTGTGTTACATGTTGGTTGTGAATTACTTGCATGTACTGTGTTTGGCATGTCAAGGATTGTGAATTACTTGCATGTATTGTGTTTGGCATGTCAAGGATTGTGATTTACTTGCATGTACTGTGTTTGGCATGTCAAGTGTTATTGATTTGGATCGGATGAGTACGCCTACTCAGTGTTTGATTGGATCAGAGGGGTACGCCTACCCAGTATATGATTTTGTTGAGTGGATAGTGTTTAAGCTAAGTTCATGATAGTTCATATTTGTCCTACCTTGCTTTTATTAATCACAGTAATTGATTGAAAGTTTGAATTGTGTGTCGTAAACCTATGACTCTCACCAACCGTTGTGTTGATGTTTTTAAGCATCATTTTCAGGTGAGCATCATGAGGATCTTAAGAATAAGAGGAGTGGCTAGAGAGACCATAGGCTGCTTGTGGAGTTTAATCTCCTAGTTTATTTCATGCATGGATGAATATTAAATGTTGTTGATTTGAATTGCTTAGGTTTATTCTGGATGTTTTGCATGTCTTGTTATTGACGTGAACCCCTTTTGCTTTAATACAAGACGCTAGTTATCTTTTATGTTTGTTTGGGTATTTTCATGACACTTTATGTCTATACCTTGGTTTCTTTTATGCATTTTAGTTCTCTATATAGACACCATTGTGTTTTGATGATATCCATTCTTGTTACGCCTCGTGTTTCCGTCTTAGCGGGGTGTGACAGATTGGTATCAGAGCCTTTGGTTATAGAGAAGTAAGTGGTTTGACCTAGACTATAACCTAGGAGTCCTTCATATAGCAGCATAATAGGATCTATATGTTTAGCTATCTAGACGTTTTGTTTTCTTACTTCACTCTGAGTTTTATTTCGACCTATGAGCTACTCGATAGCAGAAAATTCAGAAGAGGAGCCAATCGAGGAGGAGCCTCTCGAGGGACCGAAGGAAGAAGGGTAGTTGAAGAGTCGGGGAAGGAGGCCGACTCAGATCTCCTGTCGGATGCTCGTAGTAGGCCTGGACCCGCGGAGTCGGGTGACTTTTGCGAAAGCAAAGTCGAACCCAAGCGAGGCCCAGCATAAGCTTATTCTGTCATTTACCTCGACATATTGCTATTTTCGATGATTTCTTTTGATATTTTGTATTTTCGGGCACTATGAGGCTTTTTGTTTTCTTCGTTTCGATTTTAGTTTTATATAAATAAGTATTTCTTTGATAGAGCATCGTAGTTGTGTAATATTGGAGTCGTGTGAGATGTGAAATGTGGTATATGTGCATTATATGTGTGTTATCATTGAGATGTGTAGTCTTCGAAATAAGTACACGTGTGAAAGGATGCGGTTATAATTATGGGTGGCCAACATAATTATAAAGGCATCACACACGTAGACTAGTGACCATGATTGCATTGATTGGTGTTTATTTGTTAAGTGATAGAGTAATATGTTGTGATATGTGTGATCTTGATAAGGATGGTTATATAGTTATTGGAATCCTTCTTTTACCTGATGAGCGATTATGTTAGGCTCAGTTGCGTAGATAGTAAGTTTCCCTTCTATCTAACGTTTGCGGATACCCCGGATACCTGTTATTACTGCTATTATTATTATTGGGTTGTTCGATTGCTCGATTACTCATTCGGAGATCTTACTGCCATTTTAGGATTCCTGGTTCGTGCCTTGTCGGTACGGATGATCTATTTTCCCCATTCAGTGTTGATGACATCAAATAACGTCTTTTTTATAGCATCGTTTATCCCATGATATTAACCCATTTTGTATAGTTATTGCAAAGAATTATTACTTAATCTTTTAATTTAGAGAATTGCAGTAATTATGGAGTAATTGGTGAAACATAGCAAAAGGCGCGCATTCTGGAGCTTAAATAAAGATATTTTGAAGATTACTATTCTGAAGACCAATACACTGTATCCATCAAGAAGATACGGTGTATTCGTGCCTGCACTCACCAAAAGACCACAGAAGATTAAAGATTAATACGCCGTATCCAGAGGACTCAATACGCCATATTCAAGATATGGAATCAATATAATATTCTGGAAGATATCAAACGTGGTCCTTACTCTAAGAAATCCCCAATACGTCGTATCCAACCCATTGGATATGCCGTATTGATCGATTTCGAAATTATAAAATAGAAAATCAAAATGTGTTTTAAGTGTGCTGTGCTAAATCATATTCTCGATACCTAAACCACAAAAGTCGATTTTCAAAGGAGAAAAAGAGCAGAAGAGGTCGAGCAACGCAATCCAATCCATAAAAGACATCATGTAATTCCATATACTTTAGTAATCGTTTAGTTTTCGGTATCATTCATTTACTCGTTTAGTTTACCTTGGCTAAATAATTACTCTTGTATTTATTATGACGTTTGAAGGCTAATACCTTCAGGTATTAGCCATTATTATGAAGATTTGAATGTTTGGTATTTGTTTATTATTGATTTCTTAATTTATCGTTGCATGCTTGTTTATGTTTATTAATTTATACTTGTTTACGCGCTGTTGTATGTGACCTATCATTCAACTGGATCTAGTGAAACAGACCAAGGGGATCTAGAGTCCAGGATAGCTCTCCATATAGTAATTTATACATCTAGAATAATAGTTACACAAGTATTGTCCTTCTAAGTCTGTGTCTAGGATACGCTTCGAGCTTAACTAGTTAATTGGATATTGCTAATGGTTTATTGATCGTGTTGACTAGCAGCTGACCTAGATAATTCAACAAATAACTTTCTGATCCCATTGGATAGTTGGATAAGTGGACTACTAGTGTATAGATTTCCATTAAGCGGTAAGTGGGTAAAGTCTCTATGAGCTAGGGTTTAACAAGATCGCCATTGCTTTAATCTCTAAGATAGATTATAATCAGAAAATATGGATGCTGTACGCAGATGCTTTAATTGTGACAGAATTAATGTGTTCTAGGGTCTCTAGGATGATTGGTAACGCTAAGTCTTAAGAATGATATTGCATCATCGAGAGAAGAATCATTTGCATTAAATAAACAAACCAACGTTCTAATCATTAATAATGGTTAATACAGTTTTCTTATATAAGGTTCCACCGCTCTTTTATCTTTTGTTAATTAGCTTGCGTGGGTAACAATTTCTTGAATTGATTGTAGTCACCAACCAAACCGTGCCAATCTCTTAGGCTGAAAACCCCCCTTTTCCATTAGAACTAGGATTTAGACTGACATAGGTTTAACATAGGATTAGAATAGAATTAACATAGATTAGATAACCAAGATATTAATTAAATTGATAGATTTAACCTCGCTCTCAGTGATCGATGTGTGCTTAATTACACATACCTTTTACCTAATAAAAAGAGCCTAAAATGACTAAAATATATCAAAAATGCATTGTATTTGTGTGTTTTTTGATTTATGTTGTGCAGGTAACAGATATTCAATAAAGGATAAAAACGAAGCCAAAACTGACAAAACCAAGCACGAGAATGGAAAAAGCGTAAAAAGCCAAAGCCGAGGACATAAGCATCTTATTGGGCCAACCCGTACCCAAGTTAATGGGCCACGTCAGCCCATCAAGCCTTTTATATAATTAAAAGCCCATGATAAAAGTCTAAATCTAATTAATTTAAACCTGGCTCAAATTAAAGCCCAAACCAAAAAGCTCGTTAACCCTTAACTTAAACACCCTAAACCTTTTACACCGTTACTCCTTAGGGACTAACATAATTAGTCCTTATGGGTTTTCACCATTAGTCCTTATGGGTTTTCACCATTAGTCCTTACACCCTAACCCCGTTACCCTTTACCCCTAACCCCGTTACAAATCA
>BQNB010170204.1:0-13699 GCA_026074375.1 Tanacetum coccineum | reverse complement strand
AAGTTACATACACTAGCTGATCTGGTCAAGAGATGCCTTAGTTTACAAAGCCATGATAGACCTACAATGAAAGAAGTGGCAATGGAGCTAGACGGCTTGAGAAAACTGACAACTCATCCTTGGATTCCACAAACAAGTCAGGAGACTAGAAGCTTAGTCCTCGAAGTTGAGCAATCTGATCTTTACGATGCTCCATTAATTTCATATGGTCCTAATGAATGGGATTCTTACACGGGTAGCGGAAACATGGTGTTTGAAGAAAATGAACCACGTTAGTGCTTCTTACAGAGTGTGAATTAAGTGAGCATCTCCAGTTATGATTGTTTGTATGTAATATTAATCTTTAATGTGGTCTTTATAGCTTTCGTTCCATGTTCAAGGCTTATAATTTGCAGCAATAATTATGGTAACTTCAGTTTGTAATTATTCTAAGTTTTATGAATTCAGTATGTATGTATTTCAGACTCATCGTGAAATAAAACATCTACTAGCATATTTTAAAGATATTAACAGTTGAAGTATGTTAGTACAAAATTCGTGCCGGGTATAGCAAGGTATCGAAGTCCTTTGTCGGGTCGGGCCTCCAAATGACTTGAATGCTTGATCTTGTACTAGAGCAAGAGAAGTGATGATTTTCTGCACAATTAAAAGTGAACCGTTAGCCTTACCGTGGGGACGGACCCCACGATTAGACTCCGGTGTGAGAGTAAGTATCCATGTTGTCAGAGTATACGTCAGAGAGAATAAGAATAATTGTGTACCTTTTTGGGGTGTATTGTGATCCTTATTTATAGATGTCTAGTACTAGGGTTTCCTAGTATTTCGGTTACTTTAGTAGTGGCCGGAGTGGGTCCCTTGTCGGGCAAGGATCCGCGACAATCGTGTTGAACGGACGCAGATGTTCTGCGGACGGATCGTCTATAAGTGGATCCGCGGACGGATCGCTAGGTTCGGGGCCGAAGCCCACGCGAGATTGGGTTTTACCATGGCCTGTTATTGATAGGTTTAGCCAAAAAGCCCAAGTGATAATGTGGCTCAAGCCCAGAGGCTTGGTACACCCATTATACATCATCAGGGTCAAAATGGGTAATTTAAGATGCGGGTCAACCATATGAGACCCAGACAAAAAAGTTTCTTCACATGCGATTTTGACCCGTTACACACTCACCATTTTGCCAATTCAAGAGCATATTGTAAAAAATCACAATCCACGCAGTATGCTAAGATAATATAGACAAAACTGGCCAACCAAACACATATTTTCTAGGTAAAGAAAGTACAAATTAAGGAAATATGATGTCGGGTATTGTAAAATCTAGATTAAAAAAAACACCTAAAACAGACCAAGAAATCCAGTTACCTTAAACATGAATACATATTACTTGTCGTTTAACAAAAGCTTGTATCACACTGGTCCCTTAGAAGAGTAATCACTTTGACAGATAAAGAGGCCTTGTAGAATTTCGACGCTTCATTCATAGCCCTCATTGACTGCTTGCGGTATTTCTGTTTGTTACTCCAACTGAAAATCAGTTCCTCCAATGCAGTTCCATGCTCAAGTAAGAATCGGGCTATAGCTAGGGTCTCCTTTTCTCCATTGAATTCACGAAACTCAACCTATTTCAGGTGACGGGTCAAGATTGTCCTTGTTTCTACTTCATCTAACTGCACAAGGAATGCTTCATATCCTTCTTGATGTAATATCCTAGATCATCAAACAAATGACAAGTTGTTTCAACTTCATCTAAATGCTTAATTGATGTATAAATTATTGCGAGGCCTATTTAATGAAGTGGTTAAAGCTTGCAGAGGATTACTTAAGGGTCACAAGTTCACAAACTTTTTACCAAAAAAGATGATATCTCCGATACAATCCATGTATGTTATTCACAAGGGTCAAAAGAGAGAGGGTCAAGATGGTGGCAAATACGGGTGGGTCAATCGGTTAATTAATATTAATTAATATATATACTATAGGTGGAAAAATACGACGTCTGACGTCGTATTTTGCGGCCCGAATTTTTAGCCCAACAACAATGGCCCAAACTGTAAAAAAACTTTTCTTTGGCCCAAAATAAATAAATAAAGAAAATTATAAACGACCGTGAACTTTTAACTATTTAACGACTTTTTTATATAATAAATGTTTATTTATCAAATATGATACCTACATATCTACCGACTCATTCAATACAAAAAATAGTGCGCGAAAGATCTTCGAATTGCGAACAAAACGGGCTCAATATTGCAATGTTTCCGACATACGCATGATTTTATAAAAAATGTCGAAGTTTAATATAGATAGAAAAAAAATTACAAAACGTACCCTTAACTTTTAACTATTTACGACTTTCTTATATAATAAACTGTATTATCCAAATTATAACACATATTCTACCGATTCAATTCAGATAAACAAATACTCGGCAGACCAAAGATCTTCGAATTGCGAACAAAACGAGCACAATATTGCAATGCTTCTGATATACGTACGATATTATAAAAAATGTAGAAGTTTACTGTATATATATTTAAGAAAAATATACTTTCAAAGCACACCCTAAACTACCTAATAATTTCTAAAATAAAACGACAACAAGCGGTTAGGAACAAAACGTACATTTCCATGAAAGTTTAAATTATATAAATAACTTATATTAATACATGTGCTGCAAACAAGTGAGCCCCGCCGCAATGCGCGTATACATTCCCACTCAATACTCATAAAAAAGTCCATAAAAATATGGCCCAAAAAAAACACCGAAAAAGAATAAAACTTAAAAAAAATCACCTTACACAACTTCTTTTAACAAAGAGTTAAACCAAATGATACCAACATACGAAACACAAAATTAAAAGCAAAAGAAAAAAATCAAAAGCGTACACGATACAATCTTCGCACACTCATTAATTAACCCGGCTTTTAACGGCCTTACCAATATGCCAACTACAAAAACAAAAGCGAAAGAAAAAAAACTACAAGATACATCAAAGAAAAAAAAAATACTCGGCCCGCAGCAACGCGCGGGCAACTATGCTTGTTATTTTCTATGGGAAGAGAGAGGGCCGGTTCAAGGTCAGTCTGGATTTATAACAAATAAGTATTTACTCAACTATGATTACAATAATTAGATTACTCCAATAACAATATAAATAATTGACTCATATTGATTTAGGAGCTATTAAGCACATGAATACATTTTTGCGACTCTCAACGTGTTCAACCCAATTGACCGGTCTTCATTTAGGCTACTTTTTAACCTTTAACAAAATCTACCCGTTAAATACAATACATAACCCGACTCAAGTCAATATATCCATCTCTAGCCAAACAGTTGTAGCCATAATATACTCAAATGTATACAACCTGACAAATATTTCTAATCATAAGTAGTGTACTAATTATTACCCTATAATACAATTCACAAATGTCTGACCAGCCTTTGACCAACAGTGCGTTACAGTGTTACAGTGTCGGGCCAAAAAGTTAGCCCAAATCTGGCCCAAACTAAAAAAAAAAAATTCCACTGTGCTACAGTACACACAGTACTAGCCCAAAATCTGGCCCAAAAAATTTCCCCCAATCTGGCTCAACGTAAAAAAAAATTACAAAACGGACCCTTAACTTTTACCTATTTACGACTTTTTATATAATAAACTTTATTTATTAAATATATAACACATATCTACCGATTCATTCAGATCAAAAAATACCCGCGGAAAAATAGACGCGGAAAGGTCTTCGAATTGTGAACAAAACGAGCCCAATATTGCAATGTTTCTGATATACGTAAATTTGGCCCAAAGTAAAAAAAAAATCACCGACCCAAACTGAAAAAAAAAACTTTACAAAACGAGCTTTTATCTATTTTCGACTTTCTATATAATAAACTTCATTTATAAAAAAAGCGTACTGCCCCCGCCGCAATGCGCGGGTTAAATTCCAACTCGTTTGTAAAATTTCAGAAATTTACAGAAAAGGTGTTAGTAGGCCAACCAGACCCGGCCGTTTTGGCACATTTAAAAATTTTACTCACTTTTATTTGAATCCATTAACTAACTTTCATTTGAGAATAGCCCAAGCAATTAATATCTTTAGCCTATCTAATATGTTATATACTTGTATGTGCAAGTTTCTTTCATACACGTAAATATGTGTATCCTGCCTATCATAAGCACCTTTCAAAAAATAAATACTAAAAAAGTGATCCATGAAGCTTCAAGAATATGGTATAGAAAACAAATTACAATCTGAGGTGAGGAAGACCACCTTATAAAACGTCAAATGAAGAGACTCGAGATTCGGAGAACATCTGAGAATGGGGATGAGTACTTTCACTCAGTAGCAATTAATCGTTAGCTCCAGAGGCGTGAGGGTAGTGGTGATGAGTGGCATTGGTGGATGGCGGTGGTGGGTGGTGGTGGAAGTTTAATGATCTATTATTGATGTTGCATGTTTGGTCCCTGAGATTAACTATTTGCTATGAAGTGACAATAATACCCCTGACGATAATAAAAGATAACGAAATTTTGGATGAAGTTGCGACCAAATGACCGGTCAACTCAAAATGGACAACTACAGGGACGAACAGTGTAATTTCGGGACTTTTAGGACGAAACCTGCAATTTCGCGACAACCACAAGGACGATCTATGTACTTAACTCTTGATATTATCTATGCGAGTTGTGGTAACATCATATTGTTCCTCCCTTACTATTGTCCATATGGCTAGGTTGCTATTGCGCTATGCAAAAACTACAACTCGTCTTTAGAGCGGATAATACAAATGAAGGATAATCGTACGGCTCCTAAACTTTCTTGATTTTTCTGTTGCACGTGCTTTTAAGTAATTCGGTGGTCGACTCTAATAAATCAAAATCAAACAAACCGGCATAAAGGTTATAACCAAACTTTTAAAAACATGGTCATCCATTATTTAAGTTGATGACCAATTTCTATAAAGCATCTACTACTTTGAAAAAAAGACACCGCCTCTTTAAATAATACTAGCAACTTTATTTCAATTCAACTCAGTAAGCATTTTCTTTAATGCTAACTCTAAGTTTTTTTTTAACGGCAATTTATATAAAAACTAGCAAGGAGTTAGAAAAATATTACAAAATAATGGAACTAGGATTTTTCATCCAAGTGTTCCAATCAAAATTTGAGCTACAACGACTAGAGCACCAATGAAAAGACAAGCTTACAATATCGTTAAAAAAGAGATCTAAACGAGGGAAGTTGATCCCAAAAAAGCCAATCCTCATATGAGTGAAAGTCTTGATACTCTAATTCTCACCGATGAACAACCTTAATCAAGTTTAGCTACTTTAACACATTTCTGGATAACTTTAATGTATTTAAAATAGTCATAATATATAGATGAGTTCTCTATATATCTATAAATCTATAATATTATTGTTTATTTGTTTAAACAAGTCGAAAGTATAATTATAACTCGATTAAATGTTTGTTTTTCAACAAGGAAAACTGAAGAGATCATTTTACTATAATTTATAGAAATAAATTAGACTAGAGAGGAAATTGAAGCAATAATAACTTTTTATCGGATATATTTGTTACGACATATAATTCGCAAACTTGTCATCGAAGTCGATATGATAGTAGTTATTCCAAGACCTATAAAGTAAATTGATACTTACAAGGTTTAATTTGTACCCCCTTTGCATCAAATTAACGTATTTTAATTTGGCCATTATTGACCTTTTTAGATGGCAGTGTTTGGCAAAGAGAAATTGAAAACGTGATTAATTTCCGTTTAGTTGGTAACATTAAAAAGAAGTTTCCAAAAGCAAAACCACATAGGTGCAGTGTTCAAAACCATGTGTGGTCCCCCTCAAATTATAAATCGGCCCTATTGAGGGCCCATCTTGAATAGATACATTTATTCATTTCAATAAAATAGTACATCAATGACAAATGTCTATTTTAGATCATTTCACTTGCTACTATGATATAATTTTTAATTCATTAATTCATTTTAACAATATAATCATAAATCCAAACACTATATTTCACAACCACGTTTGTACACAGCTGCTTATCTGATTATTCATTTATCAAAAACGGAATAATCCTATTTCAATAAGCCAAATCCCAAACAAGACCAAACACCCCTTACAAGGTTTAATTTGTACCCCCTTTGCATCAAATTAACGTATTTTAATTTGGCCATTATTGACCTTTTTAAGTTTTTAGTAACTGTTTTTGCTAAAGGTTTTTCTTAACATGTATCATGACACAAATTGAACATACTCAATAGTCAGAGCTCGCTCTGGCTATGGGTCGACCGGGCAACAGCCCAACACATCAATCATCACACAAATAGAGGGCATCGAGTTTGTAACCACTACTGAAAGCATGTACAATAATTTGGTTTACATGTGCTTTACAACAATGCCATATAAGCCAAAAGAATTGGCTCCAATCCCACATAGTTCGCTGAAAATAAAATTTGTTAGCTTATATAATGATTCGTATATTTCTTTTTCAAGTCGAGTTTGGCGTGTTTTGTACCCCTTGATCACCAAGGATCCTAATATACTTTTACTAGTTTCATAGCCCGCGGCGAGCTTCATAATATTATTTGATGAATTCTAACCGGACATGCATAAATAATGAATAACGACAAATATCTTAAGTGAAAAATTGGAAGAAAAAAAGAAGGAAAGTACACAATATCTTAAGTTCAGCAAACAGGTTCTCAAAGGCAGCTTTCCAACTTTTCAGCGCCCGCTTTCCGTCAACAAATAGCATATTTTCTTTCTCAAAGGAAGCTTTCAGTTCCCGACGGTCTCTTTTGCGTGCACAAATAGTGCTACCAATGAAAATCCCAGAATCTAAGCTGCATAAAGCAGGGAAAAACTATCATCGTTTACGAAGAGTATGTACTATCGTCAAATTAAATGCAAAGAAAAACGAAGAAAGCTTCCATGTTAAAAAGAACGATGTTTGCCCTGGGAAGATGAGTTGTGCTAATTGGTTTGCTTTTAATAGCCTACCATCTCTTTACATCTCCATATTTTTTACTCTCAAAGTACTAATCTAAAAGCAAAAAGTATGCAGGGGCAAATTTTGGAGCTTTCTTGTGTAATGCATCAATATTTCTCCAACTGATGTATAGGCTAGTTGACGCTCGGACTTGAACTAACCTGTTATTTTCAATGTCGGCGGTATATAATGCAAGAAGCTTTGGTATTTATTTGTTTTCATCAAGTTATTTCTTGTGTCTGGAGCAACAGTAGGCCTTAAACTTTATATATACTTAAACCAAGGTTTTTGTTGTTTTTTACTTTAGAGGAAGTTACTTGAATATAGTTTATTTACAGTTGGGAGACAGCTACCAACGTTGGTAACCTTTGAATTGATGCCGCTTAATGTTGAACGCGTAAACATGAGTCTATTTAGCATTTCTTGTGCTTGTGAAAGTACACCATCCATCTGCAATCCATATCAGACAATTAGCCAACCATCTAAATCCATGTATCTAAACATTGATGGGCTTGCTTATTAATGTACTTACTAAGAAGTAGACTTTGACTTTAAAGTGCTTATTTACTCTTAACAAAGCAGATAAACATGTATAATTTAAACACACAAATATACATATCTGCTTAAACTGCGTTCATCAAACAAGCATGATTTTTTGTGTGCCTGCAATACTAAGTTAAACATGATTTTTTTTGTGACAGTAACTACTGTTTTATTAAAGAATTACTGTGATGGATGAATGTACCATTGATGATATCGGAGAAAATAATTGATGAATGTACCATTCATGGGATCAGAGAACATAATCCAACTGGCATCGAAAATTCTGACCATAGTACATTCATCAATCGCACATTGAACTCCTGAAGACAATCAACAAAAAAAGAGTATTTACCTGATAAGAATCACATATTGAGGAGAAATTACGACTTAGAAGTTTATGTAATATGTGTTGCGGATCTAGGAGATGAAAATATACCATGCTATATGTCAAAGACATTCTCTAGCCTTGAGCTGTCTGATTCTATCGTGGAACTACGACCTTAGACTACATGGAGTGATGACTGGTGATTGATAAGATAAAACTCGAGTGACCTGCAACCATAAATATGATTAAGACAATTTGTCATTGTAAAGATACATCAATGACATTAAAATATGTAACAGAGATGAATGGAAAACACAAGAGAAATAACGAACCATTTACTTTGGGAAACTATTATAATTAGAGGTGGCAAAATATTGTGGGGGCAGGTTCAGGGGTGTATAAAAGATATCGTTACCATAAGCAACATAGTATCTTTTTGGTTTCAGAAAGAATATATTAAAAAAAACACCAAAAGGCACTTTAAGTAAATTTGTTACGATTTAGGGAGTCAGCTTACATCTAAGAAGCAAGCCTTCATTTACTGTAAGCAAGTCGCTAGAACATTCTCTTTTTTATTGGTGCCTAGTCTAACTGCTTCCATGTCCTCCTCCTCCATCATACTGCGAAGATACAGCTTCCAAAGTTCATACCTGAAATGACAAATTAGTTGTCGAGCTTTTATTCATCTCAGTAAAATAAATATCTATCTTCCAACTTATATATAGTTTAGTAATAAAAAAATTAAGGTCTTATTCTAGTCAAAGAGCTAAAGAACCACTTTACTGATTGATCATATAACTTAGACATTTTTTATCTGTAAAGAGATGACTCGCACCTGAGAACATTCCACTTCCTTGTCTGCAATTTATTAGGAAGTACAACACTGCAACCCTTTTAGAGTGACACCTCCTGACGTGAAGCCGTATGGGTTTGAGGTTGCCGATGAGGAGACATAGGATCTATCATGGAAATGCTTCATTATAAACGGGTGAAGTATTATTTCTTTCTGTATTGTATTTTGTGTTAGTGCTCAAAGACATAGCTTCCAAAAAGAACAAATAAAAGCATCACATACACAGCCAAATGAATTTATGATTTTGCGACAATTAAACAACATTTTGTCATATATAATGCTTTTAGGCATTTTATCTAACAATTGGCAGCCTATTTTCTCATATGCATATTTGATCATATTTAGAACGAGATAGGTGAAGATCCATACTTTTACAAATGAAATCATCACTTTCCTGGGAACTTGAAGGTGAAATCATCACATACTAATCTCCATACATACACAAATACATAAAAAAGGGGGAAAAAATACTCATATATACAAAGAAGTGTTGTTCTTTTTCTAGAAAAATAACCAAAGACACACTGCTTAATTTAGGAATCTAGAAAATAAACTTGGTTGTTTCAAACATTAGTAATTCAAGAAACATAACCTTTTAACTAAACTATGCGACTACTTTCCGCACAAGTTTTACAAATAATAATGTAAGTCCCCAAAAGTCATGTTGTCATCTTATTTATTGACTTTGTACAACAAAAACAGTAAGTACTTAATCCCAAATATCAAGTTTACAACATCAAAATCATATAAAGAAATATATGCGGAAAGAAATAACATCAGAAATGTAGAAAGCATAGCATGGCACGCACGCAGCAAAACAGAGATGTTTTAGACTTTCTTTTTAAGGTTGACTCTGAGAAAATTCTATAACAGAATGAAGGAGAGGTTCAATTTGGTATACTTCATTGTGATTTGCCATTGTACTAATAAAACTCAAAAACAAACAGAATATAGAACTACACTCCCTGCATCCTTGAATAATTTTGACTTCAAAATTGGATAGACATCTATTTAAAATATCAATTAAATCTGACTATGGATACACTCAATGTAAGTGATTATGATGAACATAGGCAACAAATTGTTTTAAAAATTTCAAACAACCAGGGTTCAGAAGCTAGTGACAACTTTTCTTCCACTCTCTGAACTGCAGCTCTGGCGTTCTCAATTTCAGTCCTTGCAAAACTTCTTTCTTTATCTTTTTAATCGTTTTTAAGACAAATACTTATATGAAATTCAATCCAATTATTAATCTTTTTAGAGTTTAAAAGATTGGAAACCTACCTTTATAACCGAAATTTCAGACACTACCGATACAATTAGTTTAGAAAACAAAGACAATTAATTTATTCATCGTAACATTATAAGAAGATTAAAAACAATAATTACCTTCTGTGATGATGAATTGACCTGATCCCATCTATAACCTTTTTGATGTTGAATTGAAGATGATTGCCTATGATTGTTTTGGGATTAAAAATGAACCGTGATTTCCTGTATATGAATTTGAAAATCAAAAAAAGTATTCTGTAACGTAGAGACGGCAATGGCCGATGGGTGAGAAAAAACACATAATACACGAGTACCCACGTGTAAAAGGGTGGGTAATCTCATCAATTTTCACTCGTGGGTGGGTTGCGGGTAAAAATTTATACTCATCGGTGGGTGAAGGGTAATGTATACCCATCATGGGTGTACCTATCTAAAATACCCACGGGTGTACCCGTATAAATAACTTTGCGTGTACCTATAAACGCATTTGTGTTGGAATAAAATTTATGATACTACTTAAATATTTGTGAAGTTCTTGGTATATATTTGATAACTACCCAACTATTCAAAGATATATACATGATGCATTTCAGTTTAGACATGTGATTTGGTGTAATGACATTTAATTTGCTAGATTCAGACACGTGCTTTAAGTATTTTGTGAACTCCGTATTTGGAAAATATGATATGGTGTCTTATAACGTAGTTTTATAGTTAGTTTCCATATCATTGTTTTGTAATTTTGTTGCATTTTCTCTAACCCACGGGTTTACCTACGGGGGATGGGTACCCACGGGCATGGGCATGGGTAAAAAGTTATACCCACTAGTGGGTGACGGGTGGGTGGTGGATGAGAAAAAATCTATGTGGGTGGGTGACGGGTTTAAAATACCCGTACCCATTACCTATGGGTGCCATCACTAGTAACGGTGAATGAATGAACCCCGGTATTGATATCAAAACTTATTGGACCATATTGACCTTTGCTTTGACTGAGACACTCAAAAACATGATGACTTGACATTTATACATTTAGATCACTTTTACTCGTATTCATTCTTACAAGGGCATAAATGTCAAGTTATCATATTTTTGAGTGTTTCAATTAAAACAAAAAATGTGCAAATCACCTTCTAATTTAATAGGTCAGAACGAAAATACTCTTTCAATCCTAGTCAGCATGCATTAATTCATAAATTGTCTATAAATATGAAGTTTCTTCTTTATCATGGGTAATTTGCACACTTTGTTTTTACATTTTTTTCGTTGTAAAAGATTTATGACATTTTATCATGGTTAATTTGTACACTTTTTTGGAAATAAGTTAACTCAAAGCGGTTTGTGAGTTAAGTCATTAATTCGAGTACTTTTGATTATTAAATAATTAATTTGTAACTGTTCCTAAAGTGTTGGCTTGTATATTGTAAATTTGTAAGTTTGAGTCACCGAGTGATACTAGCTAGATCGAATAAATTCTTTGCGATACCCTTTCATTTGAGTACATTAGGCCACCCCAATAACCACATCGGACGAAGTACAATTTTTTGCCACATCATCTTTCTCTCTCCAGCAATTTATATGCGACTTTTTAACCACAGTAAAGCGATCTACACTATAAAGAACATGCCCCACGAAAATAATTATTTATTAAAAATACACACACAAACAAGCACAAGAATCGAGCGTGCCTGCGACCCACATCTGTTGGGATATGTCCATATCATAAATAAATATACGGCCGGAAATACGTGAGCCTATGGGGGCACACATGTATACACAGAGGATATGTTTATTAATGTAATTAATATATATATTTATTGTATATTACTTATATTAATATATTTACGAAATCATTAAACGGTGTTAATTATAACGTTAGACGTTTGATAATTAATTTATAGATATTAACAAGTGCGGGATTGTTGTAAAAAAACCAACCCGTGAAGAGTTGTTGTGAGGTTTGAACAGAAAAGAAGGAGGGTCGAGTGTCTGAGTTCTAGCAAACAAGAGGAGGTGTTTAAGTATGTCTTGAAGAACAAGTCTTGAGCTATGTAATTCTTTGACTTATTCATTCGGAGGATAATGAGATCATGCCAAAGAACCGCGAATCATTTTCTTAAAGTCCTTCGACACCAATCGTATTGTCAGAATCATATGCATGATATTTCATGCATGTATACTAAATGTTGACTAATGTATTCTGCTAATTCTATGATGCAATTATTAAGTTTAATATGTATTCATTACTGTTTCGAAGATCGGTAATAATTCCTTTGGGATATGATGTGTGATGACAGTAACAAAAAGACATCGTGTTCGTTGTTTTAATTCGTGACGAAGGACTAGATATAACGTATCTCGGTGACGTGTAATGTAACATTCCATAGCGGTTATCTACTTTGATCACTTGGACGGTTTCTCGTTTATTAATTTACGCTTCAACAGGCTGGGCGCCCAAAGGGCTTTGGATTTTGTTATCTATCTGTAGGAGATGGACGGCTGAAGTCTTATACTGGGTGACTTTAAGAAGAAAGACTTGGTTCGTCTTTCAATGCTTCTAGTGCACGGTGTTTTGATCGGTTTATTGTGTCTTCTGGTCTTGTGGATGTTAAGTTGGAAGGGTACTCGTTTACTTGGTCGCATCCCTCAGCCTCCAAAATGAGTAAATTAGATCGCTTTCTTGTTACGGAAGGTATTATCTCGCTTTATCCGTCTATTTCAGCTTTGTGTCTTGACCGTCACTTGTCCGATCATCGTCCTATTCTTTTGAGGGAAGTTTTGTCTGATTTTGGTCCGACTCCATTTCGGTTCTATCAATCTTGGTTAAGGATGAAGGGTTTTGATTCGATGGTGGAGCATGCGTGGTTGTCTTTTTCGCATTCTGATTCCAATGCTATGGTTAGGTTCAAGAAGAAATTGCAAGACCTTAAGTCTATTATTCGTTTATGGGTTAAAGATAAAAAGTTTCATCTTCATAACGCAAAGAATTCCCTACAGAATGATTTGATCTCTATTGATAAAGACTTGGAAAGGGGAAACGTTTCTGATGACATCCTTCTCAATCGGATGGATCTAAACCGACGGCTGCAAGATATTAAACTTTTGGAGGTTAAGGATCTGGTTCAAAAATCTAAAATCAAATGGGCTATTGAAGGAGATGAGAATTCTAAATTCTTAGTGTTTCTGTGTAAACTGTGAAATGGACTAAACATGTGTTACGAGCTGTTGGATGGAATAAATGGCCTTTTTATTATGCCATCGTTGGTCACTGAAATTTATCTGGGCTTCGTAATGTATGCCTATGTGCACACACGTCTCTTCTCACTTGGTAGTGTTTATTGAGGCAGCGAGGCAACTGGCAACCATGTTTGTGAACTGAATCATTTGAATTCCATCTTTTAAGAAAATGTCTTATTTTGTTTCTTTTAGATACCTCATTCCTCGTGCAAGTACTTTCATATGATCGCGATTCATGCTAGTTAGCATACGAGATCATTGTTAAAACATAAGTTTAGAATTTATAAACTTTTTTCAATTTCAGCATTCAAATGTCCGAGGGATAAAAAAAGGCAATCATGAATGTTAAATCATTAGAGCCTCAGGTGTCATAACACCATAGCATCAATAAAGTACTGTCACGTCAGCTTTAACACCATAACACCAACACACAAAAAAACTCCTCTAATCATAACAC
>BQNB010170202.1:0-13699 GCA_026074375.1 Tanacetum coccineum | reverse complement strand
AACTTGAGCTTGATAATTCAGAGCTTGAAAATTTGGAGCTTGATAATTGTTGTTTCCTTGATTGAAGTTTTGCCCTCTTCCTTGATTGTTCGGAGCTTGATTTTGATTATACCGATTGTAGTTTTGATTGTTTGGTACATTCAGAGGATGAAAACCAGGTGGTCCCATTTGGTTGCTAGCACGATAATTCGGGTCTCCTAGAGGACGGTATCCGTTACCTCATTTATTGTAGGTCCTCGTGGCTGCATAAGCATTAAAAGTGTTGCTATCGGTAGCAAGACACTCATAGTATAGATGCGGTCCACCACAAGTCACACAAGTCTCTTCTACGGCTTTCACGGAAGCTTGTTGATTAGCCTTGTTCATAAGCACTAATTCCTTAACAATCTCGGTGAGAGCGGTTACATCCGGAGAAGGAGATGAAGAAGTAGTAGTACTCACTTTTGAAACAATCGGTTTGTTTCGTGAAGTACGTACTTTCAACTTATTCTCAATAATCGTCAAAGCATCTCGAGGAGTACGGTTCAAAAGATTACCACCGGCGGCGGCATTTAGCGAATATTGATCAGATTGTGTTAATGCGTTCTAAAACGTGTCGATTTGATGCAATTCCGAAAAACCGTAATGTGGGCATTTACGAAGAAGATCCTTGAAACGGTCCCATGCCTCACTAAACGTTTCCTCAAACTTTTGTTGAAAATTCATGATATCGTTCTTGAGATTCGTAGTCTTCGAAGGAGGAAAGAAATAATTCAAAATTTTAGAAACGAGATCTTTCCATGTAAGGATAGAACGAGGGGGTTCTTTTTCAAGCCAAATCCGGGCGGCCCCCTCAAGAGAAAATGGGAAAAGCATCAACTTGATAGCATCGTGTGGAACATTTTTGTACTTAAGCGTAGAAGTGATCTTGTTAAACCAACGAATATGAGCATGAGGGTCGTCCCTCTCAAAACCATGAAATTGGCTCGAAGTTACTAATTGAAGTAACCCGACTTTCAACTCAAAATTTTCGGCAAGTATAGCGGGAATAACAATCGCATCTCCGTAACCCTCGGTGGGTGCTTGGAGTAATTCCGACATAGTACGCGTATCCGCCATAGTAGCAACGGGAGTCTCTACAATAGTTCGAAGCTCGGGTTCGACTATTTGCTTGGAACGTCTACGATTACGTCGCTTCGGAATCGTGGAAGATTCAACAATTAAATTCGATGAAGAGCGAGTGCGCATGCACTAACAAAATAAATTTAAAAGAAAAATATTTTTGTAAACCGATAGTCAAAAGTTCACGGTAGCTCTCTAGAAAACGCACAAAGAAGCGGAGGAGCGGGTAAGCGCGAAGCGTTTTAAAAACCTTCTCCTTTCGGGTCGAAGTTCGTAGGATCAACCCTCCTTATACCTCTCTTATAGTTTGTTAATCTAAAGGTGAGCCGATTAAACAATTGACAACACGATTTTTTTGGTTTTTTAATTTTTTTGGTACTTTCAATACTTTAGGAAAAGTATTGTTGGTATTTTAATAATTTCTCAAAAATAAATCAAGAAAAATAAAATATTTTTGTATTTTTTAAAGTTTTATATAAAAGAAAATAGAGAAATGTAAAATTTATATTCACAAAAAAAATCGATAACTTCACGGGGAAGGGTCTTCAATACACTAATCTTCAAACTTCAACACGATAATCGTTACACACTTCCCCGGCAGCGGCGCCAAAAACTTGATATGGATTATTTAGTCTAAATAGTATATATATATATATATATATATATATATATATATATATATATATATATATATATATATATATATATATATATATCCTAAAATACCAAATAAGTAATAGTATAGAGAGTATCCCGTTTGATATAAAAATTGCTTGAGGACAAACAATATTTTATCTCCCGGATGTCGTATCCCGACGAAGTGTGAATTTAAAAACCTTGTTTTGGTTCGTGATCGTGTGCTTGAATAATCAATATTTTGGATTCTAAACCTAATAACGCAAAGGGAAAGCACATAAAGGCACGTTAAATTAAAAATTAAGGCAACTTAAAAATCTAACAACATTTAAAACAAATAAAAACTAATTAAAAACTAAATTTAACTCACTAATAAACTAAAAATGACAAATTAAAATTCTAAAAACTCAAAATGTAAATTTCTAAACTTAAATGTATTAAACTATTTTTTAAAACTCAGAAAATATTTTTTTTGTCTTTTTATTATTTTTAAAACTAATTTTAAAGCTTTTTAAACTAAAAATTCAATTAAAAATATTAAATGAAAACTAAAAATTATTAATAAAATTCAGAAAAATTCTTGAACTAATAATAAAGGTTTATGAAGAAAAATGGGATTAACAGCTTATTCCAATAAGCTGTGAAAATTAGAATAAGCAGATAAGCTAAAACTAAAAGTGTGTATTAATATTAAATGGTGCAAGAGGTAAATGAAAAGACCCAAGGGCGCTCTGGTAAGGCTTGTGTGTGTTGAGGGGGAGGTGTTGTGTAAGGAAGGTCACAGGTTCGAACCTTGTGACTTCCTTTTTGGTAAAAACTACTAAAAAGCTCAAAGACAACAGACTTTAAAACAGGACCTAAAGAGCTTATGACAGTTTTTTTAGCTAAGATTAAAGTTAAATAAGCCAAAAGAAAAAGCTAAATAACCTAAAACAGATTGAAACTAGTACTAGAAGAACACAAATAAGCTAAACTCTGGTAATTTGACTAAAAGATTATGCTAGAAAAGAAGACTTAAAAGTGAAAGACTAAGCTAATATTTTTGGCTTTTTGACATTTAAGACAGATTCCAAACATAAAAATAAGACTCAATAAGCAAAATTTATGATCAAAAACTTAAAACAGACAAGGAACTTAACTCAATAAGCTAACATAAACTAGATTTAAGCTAAAATAAGCAACTAAATAAGCTAAAATCCTAGGTTAAACGGACTGTAAACTTGACTTTTTGAATTTGACTTAATGGCTTTTTGCAACTCAATTTTAAGACTCAAACTTATTTTACCAATCTTAAAACCTAAAAACAGATGTAATCTAGACTAAAATAAGCTAAGAATAATCAAAATAGCTAAAGATCAGCTAAATCTTAATCATAATTAATCTGCATGAATTGACTTATAAGTTCAAACACTAATCTGTTTTGAGCTAAAAACTTTAAGAGAAAATTTCTACGGCTAATTACTCAAAAAAAATGTTCTATATTGCTTTTAAAAACCACCTTTAACAACAACAAAAAAACTACACCTTAAGTGCATTTATAATAAATCAATCAAATAAGCTGTTTGAAAACCTATTTAACTATCAGATTTAGAAATTTGCTAAAACAAGCTCTAAACATAAACAAAACTTAGTCAAAACTTGTCAATACTAATCTAAAGACTTAATTTAAGCTTAAGAAAACTAACTTAATCCTAAAAATATGACCCAAGCAGTCTTAACTTATGTTAAGACTGCTTATGCCAAACACCCCTTTAACCCTTTATAAATTCTTAAAACCAGTTTTTTAACAAGAACAAACCTAATTTAAGCTTCAAAAAGTTAAAACAGATGAAAAACTAAGACAATGAGAGACAAATAAGCAAACACCTAGAGGAAATAAGCACTAAACAATAAGCTATACTACTAAGCTATTTTAACTAAAAATTGGACAGTTTCAATTAAAGCTTAAGCTAAACTAATTTAAACTAAACACTAGACATATTAAGCTAATATAAGACAAGATAAGCACAAATAAGCAATGATAAGCTAGCAATAAGCAGTTTAATAAGATGATAAAGAAATATGCTATAAAATAGTAAAAGAGAGTGTGCACCTTCATCCCAGCTAAACAGGGATCTAAATAGGTTTTACAAGCTTAGATCTACAAGTTAGCTTAAAAAATAAGCTCTGAATAAGCCCTATAAGCCCTTCCAGATCTGGCTTATCTTCCAAATTGCTTATTCAGTTAATTTGAGTGGATTAGATACAAACATCTTATTCAGTTAAGCTTAAGGGAAGCTTAACTGAATAAATGATAGCTTATAAGGTAATGAGAGCTTAATGAACTTATTAAGTGATGTCTAAACACATTTTGAGTAAAGTTGCATAAAAGTAAAAGCAAAATTTAAAGACACAATTTAAATAAAACTAGAGACATATTAATAAATAGCAATTTATTTAACAAGCATTAAAAGAGGAAATTACATTAAAACAAGACTATAAGCTAAAAGTTACACTAATAAGCTACTCAAAACTACAATAAGCTATATGCCTAATCTTTGTGACTGAGCCTCCTTTTATAGCCAGCGAGAGAAAGATCCAGTAGCAAAAGGAGCGTCCATGATCTCTAATTCTAGCCCTTGATTCATAACCGCCTTAAAACAATCAATCACAACCCTTGATTTGATACACGTCTAATCCACCAATCATTGTGCTCAGGATTGCCAGCGTGGCTAAAATGGTGTCAGACATGTCAGCTTAGCCTTCTAGAAGGGATGGGCGTATGTAGAGTGAATGATTGTTTACCCTGGTAATTCGTTGTGTAAATGGGAGGGAGATGGGAAAAGGATGTACATTAAGTTTTGACCCCAACGTTATAACATTTGACTTGGACTTAGACTTGGGGTATTGGGCTTTGAATTGGATTTTATCTTTGGGCCAGGAAATGGGTTAATGGTAAATGGATTTGGTCTTTGTTATTATATATTAGGCTTATGATTTAGGCTAAGGGTTAATAGATAATGGATATGCCTTCGGCTTCGATTTCCTCACACTCTTCCAATCCCGTGCTCGGGTTTGTCCAATTTGGCTTCGTTTTTGTCCATTTTTGATATATACGTTACATGCAAGACATAATTCACAAAATACACATATACAATGCATTTTTCATGTATTTTTGGTCATTTAAGCTTATTTTAGTAAAGAAAAATGATATGTGAATAAACACATATCAGCTTCCTTCCTGTATTCTTCAAAAACCTTCTAGCCCTCATAGTCAACATGGCCATTTGCCATCTCATAAAATCCATCTCTTCATTGTCAACAGGATAGATTTGGTTGCTAGTCCTCATTCACGTTGAGGACCTATTTGGTTGACTATCAAAGAATGCACAAATAACAACATCACTCAAGTTATAAATATTTGTAGAGTAAGAAGTATTAACTTGAGTGCTAGCAGTAGAAACTCCATGAGTAGTATTAACTGCTTCATTAGTGCTGCTATTGTTGTTATTTGAAGAGGACACAAAAGCCATGTTCTATGTGTTTGAACTTGAGCTACACATTCCTTTGACTTCTGGTTCATACACCTTGAGGTTGTTTATAAATAACACCATGCCATTGTTTCTAACTCAACTTTATTTCTCCACACAACAACATGTGTGTTCCATTCAGGTGATAAACTTCTTAATAACTTTTGATTAACATCTTCTTGTGAAAGCTTTTCATCCAAAAGCTCCAACTGACTCACAAGCTTTTAAACCCTATCAAAGGTTTGATCAAGCATCTCTAAGCTTGGAGCAGTGAAGTTTTAATATTGTTGCTTTAAGAGATTTTCTTTGAGTCATTTATTAGTTGGCCTTCCTCCAAATCTCGTTTTCGAACAGCTTCCTAACAACTTCTTAGCATCCTTTATATATTAAAACTTTAACGTGCTGTTCATTTGGGAATGCCCAACATTAAAAGTAACCTTCAAGGCCTTTTACTTCTAATCTTCTCTAAGCCTTATCTTCAGCAGATGTAATAGGCATCACTTTTTCAACACCTTCCACAACTACTATTTTTGGCAAGGTTGCACCATTCTCTATGACTTTCTATAGTGCATAGTCTACAGCCTGGATGTATAGTTTCAATCCTCACTTCATAACAGCAAACTCACCCGGGTTTGACATGGTAACATTGGATTGCAGCCACCATTAGTAATAGAATCCTGAACCATATCTTCTAGCAAAGTTTTCTCAAAGAGCAACAAGCTCTGATACCACTTGTTGGTCCCACTCAATAAATCGAATCTTAAGCTGTTTAAGGATTAGTTAAATTAGATAAATCCTAACCACAACTATAGAAGAAACTTTGTTTTGAATGTATTAAAGATTATGCAATCTAATCTTTAATATTAAGAAGAAATATCAATGAAATAAAATTAAAAAAAAAATTTATATGAACTTATAATCAAACAAAACAAAAGCTCTAATATTATTAATAATACGAATACTCTTAAAGTATTAGGGTTACAAAGACCTTGAAGCTATGATAATTCTATAAATGACTCGTTTTTGGTTTTGGTACTGGTACATCAATCTCTATACCCTAGGACCTTCTTTTATACACCAAGGAGTCCTAAACAGCTTACAATACTTTCCTAAGAGTATCAAATCTTTTAAAAAATAAGTTATACATATCTTTTACACAAATAACTCATATAAATCACATAAGCAGTACTAACTAACTCAGCAGTACTAACTTCTTTACTATCAGCATTAACTCCTTCAGCAACATTAACTTTGTACTAATAGTAGTTTGTTTTGTACTAGCAGTAGTAACTACTTAGCAGTTTTTCTTCTAAGACTCTGAGTAGTACTAATATGCACTAGTAGTAGTAACTTTACACTAGCAGTACTAACTATGTACTAGCAGTAGTAAACACTTAGCATTTTTCTCAGAAGTTCTTGAGCAATACTAACACAACTGAGCAGCAGTAATACTAGCAGCATTAAGAAGGCTTTTTATCCCAACATACGTTTAGAAAATCTTTAAATTATCAAAAAAAATATTTACAGTCAAAATGTTTTAAATTAGCGTAGACAGAAATTTACTGTGTCAGGAAGCGTTGTCTGACGTTTTTAAAGTTAAAGCTTTATCCGGATAATTCCCTATTACGTTTATAAAATAATAGACATAAATGTAACACCCCCAAATGGGTCGCAACGTAATAAGGTACCGGGGCGTGTTTACTACTTCAAGATCAACATCACTATAATATATAAGAACACACAAAAATAAGTCGTTTAATTTTGATACATTGGATTAATTAAAAGACATATTACAAAAGTAAAGCATATAGTCTTTTCACTTGTTCCATTGTTTAATATTACAAAAGAATTACATAGAATCCCAAAAATATAAAATAAAAGTCTTTAAGCGTGCAATTCCAAAACGTAAGCCCAAAGCTACCATTGGGCACCTCCGTGCCTATAGACCCTCCTGAATATAAAACATGCTAAAAACTTCAACAAAAATAGATGTGAATTCATAGGGTTATGTTATTTAAATTATGCCAGGACTCAGAAAGACTTAACCCGTGAATGTAACAACATATGCAAACAATCCACAAAACCAGATTACATTTACACAAAGCCATGCCACTGAAGGCTCGACAAGTCCTTGTCGCAAAAATATTGCCTAAAAAAAAAGACCCGAAATTGAAGTTTCTAATCTAACCCAATCATCCCGATTCCGACATGCCTATACCGTATCGTTCCCTGAAGATAGCTGGTCACACCGAACGGGGATGTCGTTTCCCATATAGATCTATAAAATACCATTCGCGCTCACGATAATTAATACCCAACTATAACAACTAAGCAATTAGACAAAGTTCATGATAATGGGCTTAACTTGGGTTATCGCTTACTTAGCAAACATTAAATCAATGTAAAATATCCACTACTTGCGTCCAATTTGTAAAACCAAAAGCTTGTTTCCCCTGGAATAATAGTAAATCGTAAAACTGTAAAAATTGTGGTGGCTATAACAGTATATAATCCTATAGTAGTTACATCGTACTATCGTTCGGGCTATCATAAATTCCAAGAGGTTATGACAAGAAGAACAGGAGTTAGACACTTAAAAAATCGAAAATCCAAAACTTGTCGATACGCAAGCCGAAAGGCCATCATTATGAAACTCCCTAGTATTAATAGCACTGTTTGCTAACCACGTAATAATCTATATAGCATAATCCCCAGGACAAAACGTTTTTGGAAAAATAATATTAAAAAAGTGAAACGTTTATAAAATATCCATTTTCGTAAAAATGAAACCTAATTTGGTCGTTTAATTCCTTCTCTCGCGTTTCATCCTTCCACGTCTTCGAAGTAAGACAAGTGATCAAAATATTACATTTTTCAAGTTCTTTGATATTCTGTGATGAATAGTGTTTCATTAACAGTTCACGACAACTTGTTTTCCCGTTTTTAATGTTTTAATTATCGAAACTAGTAATCGTAATAACATATTCGTTTTAATCCCGATTTTAATAATTCCTTCGAGTACGTCCTGTGATATTAAAGATTGTATTATATTTTATAAAGTTGGGTCCACTGAGAATAGTACTTTTACTGTTCATAGTTTTATAAAATTACTTTTATATAAACTGTTAATAATGAAAATGTCGAGTTTATTCGTTATAGTTTCCGTTTTTTGCAATTCTTCGAGTACGATCTCAGTAATTAAAAGTTACATCATATTTTGTATGTTTTAAAAATAAAGATTCTATTATGAATATGATTTTTATAAAAATAGATTTTATAAAAGTATTTTATCGTCGTAAAATCATAATTAACGTAACCCCTTTTCCGTTATAAATCGTTTTTTTATTTTTCGAGTTTCTTATCATTTTGAAATCGTCAGAAGGCCGTAGTATTTTTATATGATTCTAACCTACTGTATGAGGTCGAATTAAAATCAGCCCTATATGGCATTGTATACTTTAATTCATAACTTTCTAATTAAACCTTAAAACCCCTATATATAATACTTAAACATGTTATACATTAAAAAACCATATGTTAACATACTTTTTACTTTATTTTTCTTCCATGATATATATAACCATAATACAGTAAAATAAGTGCCTAAATACATAAACATAAGTGAGAAAACTCATTTTACAAATTAAAAAAGTCCTTAGTGGTGATTTAGCCATATATAACATAATTTACACATAAATAATGATAAAAAAAAGTATAAAAGGAATAAGGAAGACCTTAGGGATGATATATGAGATAAACTAAGTCTAAACCCTGTTAGATTCATACAAAGCTTACAAGCTTATAAACCCTAGATTAGGTTTGAAACCCTAATCTTCTCTTTTCTTCTTTAATCCTTGCACATGATAACCAAATTGCTTGTAAACACCTATGTGTCTTAGGATTGATGTGTATAGGCTTGTATGGATTGTATAAAAATTTTGTATGATTTGTTTAGGAGGGCTAAATGAGCCGTGGGTTTTGAGCTTAAAAGGGAGAGAAAGAAAGAAATTTTGGTAAGTATAAAGTGTAAGTAAACTTCACATATGAAGGCATGTATTTATAGGAAGAGTGAAAAGATATTTGTAGTTGCATTGTTTGACTAGAAAGTCCAAGGGGGAGGGTTGTGTGCCGTGGGATTCAAAGGGGGGACAAGGGGACCAAAAAGGAAGGAAACAAGGGTTTAATGGTTTATGTTTTTATGTGTTCTTATGTCCCTTAAATGAGGAATCATCCCATGGAAACAAGGATTTATGTTTTGCTAGTTTCTTTTATATACTTTATATTACTTGTGTATTTATAAAGAAAATGTGTAAGTAAACTTTTGTATAAAAATATAAAGTGTAGTTTTTATTTAAAAGGTATACTTGTAATGTCTTGGTATTTTGTAAAGTATTTGTTATCTTGTATAAACATATGAAACGTGTATATATATATACATATGCATAAAGTTTATAGAACGTCGATCGGGATTGTTATATAAAACTGTAGGTATTTGTTGAAGCGTACGTTAATTTTTAGGGTTTCCGGGAAAACCTAATTGTCATTTATCGCGAAACGTAAACACTTTCACGTATCCGATAAAATAACTTGTGTAATGTTAATAATTATCCTCAAAATAATTACTTAACTCTTGTTTGACGTAAACAATAATTTGCTTGATGCCCGTTTACGTTAACTGATTATTTCTTGCTTACGCGATTTAACTTAACGATTTCCATTAAAAACAAACGCGTATAATAAAAAAATAAATAGCGACTTTATCAACGTCGTACATTGTCCTAAAACACGGGGTGTTATACATAATCATCCAAAAAGAGATAATTCAAGAAATAAATGAACTATTGACTGAATAAACTATAAATTGACTACCAATAGCACAATACTATTCTGACAGAAAGAGCAAATGTCAATAAAACAAAGAACTAAATAGAATATCATGAGTCTGGAAAATCCGCAAGGGTTACAGTCTATCCCCCTTAAAAAGAATTTCGCTCTGAAATTCAACTAGTGCTAGAGCTAAAGAGATGTGGGTATTTGAGTTTCATTTGATTCTCACGTTCCCAAGTAAATTCGAGACCTCATTTCGAATTCAATCGAACCTTAACGATAGGAATTCTACTCCGCTTCATCTTCTTGATTTCATGCTCTAGGATTTCTACAGGCTCTTCCACAAAGTTCAACTTAGCATCAACTTAGATTTCCTCTAAAGGTACATGTAGGGTTTGGTCAGCCAAACATTTCTTGAGTTTTGACACGTAGAACGTGTTGTGAACACTGCTTAGTTGTTGAGGTAATCTTAGTTGATAGGCTACTGGACCGATCCTCTCAGTGATCTCAAAGGGTCCAACGAACCTAGGTGCTAACTTGCCTTTCTTCCCAAAGCGTACTACACCTTTCCAAGGTGACACTTTGAGCAGAACATGATCACCTACATTGAATTCCAAAGGTTTCCTACGTTTGTCGGCATAACTCTTATGACGATCAAGTACAGCTTTAAACCGATCCTTGATCTGGGAGATCTTCTCAGTAGTTTCTTGCACTATCTCGGGTCCAAATAAATTATCCTTATCCTACTTCTGCCCACAGAATGGGTGAGCGACACTTCCTCCGGTAGAGTGCTTCGAACAGTGCACATCTCACACTAAAATGGTAGCTGTTATTGTAGGAGAATTCAACCAATGAAAGATGAACATCCCAACTTCCTTCAAAGTCGATAATGCATGCTCTGAGCATGTCTTCCAAAGTTTGAATGGTACGCTCGCTTTGGCCATCAGTCTGTGGATGTTAAGCCGTACTCATGTCTAAACGTGTTCCTAATGCCCTGATCCGTCCAAATTAATACATATAAATACGTAATAATAAGGAAGATAATCAATAATAATTTAGTATAGTATTTCCGTCGGGTTCTAGATAAACGCTTTTAACCAAAGCAATTATCAAAAACCTTCCGGGTCGTTTCCTCGACGAGAGGTGAATGGAAATTCAAGGGAATGTTAGGAATCGAGCTTGATTATCATAAAAGTTTTTGGTTTTGGTTTTAAACTATTTTTATACTAAAAATTAAACTAATATTAAGTCTAAGATTTAAAACTACAATATTATACTAAAATTAATCTAAATGATATAAATGACGAAAATGCTTGCTAAGTGACGTGAAATGTTCATCAAGTGCGGGCTTAGGTTTTAATCTTAAAAAAAAACAAGTTTCAAGAAATTAAATGACAAGTAAAGTAAAATGCTTATTAAAATAAATGACAAATATTTAAATTACATTAAAAATAAATGACGGTATGTAAATTAAAAAATTAATTTTAAACCTTTTTAAACCCGCACCTAAATTCCAAGTCACTGAGCCGCTAGTATCTTGCCCTTGATACTCAACTCAATGGTCATGTTCATAGCTTTAACTTTCCTAGGCTTAATTCTCTCTTTTCTACTTAGTGCATCGGCCACTACATTCACCTTACTAGGATGGTAGCAAATTTCGCAGTCATAGTTGTTGAATAGCTCTATCCAACGACGTTGACGCATATTTAGCTCTTTCTGATTGAAGATATGCTAGAGACTCTTGTGGTCGGTATAAATGACGCTCTTCGTCCCGTACGAGTAGTGTCTCCAGATCTTGAGAGCGAATACAACTACACCCAGTTCCAAATCATGGGCGGTGTAATTCTTTTCGTGGATATTCAACTGTCTAGAGGCGTAAGCAATCACTTTGCCCATTTGCATTAGCACGCACCCCAAGCCTTGGCATGATGCATCACAATATACCACGAAGTCTTCTGGTCCATCGAGGAGTACTAGAACAGGTGCATTACACAAATTATCCTTCAAGGCTTGAAATGACACTTCTTGTTCATCACCCCAAACATACTTCTTATGCTTCTGTGTCAAGACGGTAAGTGATTTGGCAATCTTAGAAAAGCTCGCGATGAATCACCGGTAATATCCTGCTAATCCTAAGAATGAGCGGACTTCTGTTAGCGATTTAGGGGCTTCCCAATTCTTAACAACTTCAATCTTACTAGGATCTACATGAATGCCATTACTGTTAACTACATGCCCAAGGAACTGCACCTCTCGCAACCAGAATCACACTTTAAAAACTTGAGTACAGTTTCTCTTCTTGAGCAGGTGTAAGATTTATCCTAGTGTTGCATTTCATGCTTTACTTTTGTTTCTGGGCAGATCAAATGTCATCGATGAACACGATAACAAATTTGTCTAGGTAGGGTCTGCATGCTCGGTTCATCAAGTCCATGAATATCGCTGGTGCATTTGTCAGACCAAAGGGCATTACTGTGAACTCGAAATGCCCATATCGAGTTCTAAATGCGATATTTGGAATGTCATCTTCGTGCACTCTTAGCTGATGGTATTCGGACCAAAGGTCTATCTTGGAAAAGTATCGTGATCCTTGCAGTTTGTCGAATAGGTCATTGATTTTTGGGAGGGGATAATGGTTCTTGATGGTTAGTTTGTTCAACTCTTTATAGTCGATACACATCCTGAAAGAACAGTCCTTCTTTTTGATGAATAATACCGGTGCTCCCCATGGGGATGAAATTGGTCGAATAAAACCCTTGTCTTGGAGTTCCTTGAGTTGATTCGACAACTCCTCCATTTCAGTGGGTGCCAAGCGATAGGGAGACTTCACGACTGGCATTGCTCCAGGGATTAGGTCGATACGAAACTCGACTTCTCGGGATGGAGGTAATCCTAATAGATCGTTAGGAAATACCTCGGAGAAGTTTTGAAAGATGGTGATGTCTTCCAGTTTCGGCTCCTCTGCTTTCGCACTCATAAGATGTTTCACCTTCTCTTCTGGCCGTTCTTTGTATACCCTAAGCATCTCACCATGTGGTAGTGGAATTCGAACTACCCTTTCATGGCAGACGATTTCGGCTCTATGTCTAGACAACCAGTCCATTCCAATGATTACATCAGTCGTGAAAACGTGATTTAGATGGTCGTTCTTATAAGTCAAGCCAGACCCTAAAAGTCAAAGGGTAAAATCGTCATTCGAAATTTCGAAAATTCTCGGATGTTACAATTTCAATTTCATAACCGAAACCTAGACTACTAGGCTCTATGTCTAACAAAGGCACGAATGTAGTGGAAACAAAGCTATAGTCGGCACCAGAATCAAATAGCATCGTAGCATAGTGGTTGTTTAAAGAGAACGTACCAGTCATAATGTTTGGGTCTTGGCGAGCTTCCTCTGCTCCCATCAAGAATGCTCTCCCATGTGCTAGATTGCCATTGTTTCTACAACCCTGACCTCCCTCAATAGCCATAGCTTGATTTGGACAATTTCCTCTTTGTTATGGTGCTCGGTTCAACCTAGGACATGCTGCTTTGTAGTGATCAATGCCACCATACTCAAAACATGACCCACGAGCTGCTGTTGGGTTTTTAGCATTCAGTGGGTTCACCATCCTAGGCCCCACCCT
>BQNB010170200.1:0-13700 GCA_026074375.1 Tanacetum coccineum | reverse complement strand
TTGAAAATAGATGTGGATACTTGGCACGAATTTGATCTTCGCGTTCCCACGTAAATGCTGGTCCTCTTTTAGAGTTCCATCTTACTTTGACTATAGGAATACGACTTTGTTTTAGTTTCTTAACTTCACGATCCATAATTTCTACTAGTTCTTCCACAAAGTTAAGTTTGTCATCGAGCCGAAGCTCTTTCATTGGAATGATGAGGGATTCGTCAGATAGGCATTTCTTTAAATTAGAAACGTGGAAGGTACTGTGGACATTACTGAGTTCTTTAAGAAGTTTAAGTTTGTATGCCACTGGGCCGACCCTATCAAGGATCTTAAATGGTCCGATGTACCAGGGGTTAAGCTTTCCTCGCTTTCCGAATCGAATGACACCTTTTTGAGGTGACACTTTAAACATAACATGATCTCTAACTTGGAATTCCAAAGGCTTTCGTCTTACGTTGGCATAACTCCTTTACCGATCTCTTGCAGCTTGCAAGCGTTGTCGAATTTATACTATCTTTTCGGTGGTTTCATGGATTATCTCTGATCCTGTAAGTTGGACATCTCCAACTTCAGCCCAGCAGACAGGTGATCGACACTTTTGACCATAAAGTACCTTGAATGGTGCTGCCTTAATACTGGCATGGTAACTGTTATTTTAAGAAAATTCTACCAGTGGTAAATGTTTCTCCCATCATTTTCCAAAATCTATAACATAGGCTCGAAGCATGTCTTTGAGTGTTTAGATGGTTCTTTCACTTTGTCCATCAGTTTCAGGATGATATGCTGTACTCATATCTAATTGAGTACCCAAAGCATTCTGTATTGACTGCCAGAATATGGATGTGAAATGACTGTCACGATCCGAGATGATGGATATCGGCACTCCATGCCGTGAAACTATTTCCTTTATATACAACCTTGTAAGGGTATCCATACTAACCGTTTCTTTAGTAGGGATAAAATGTGTTGATTTGGTAAGGCGATCTACAATGACCCAAATTGTGTCATGTCCGTTTGATGTTTTAGGTAGTTTTGTAACGAAGTCCATCGTTGTTATTTCCCATTTCCATGTAGGAATCTCTGGTTGTATCAGTAAGCTGGATGGCTTCTGACATTCTGCTTTAACACTAGAGCATGTTAAACACTTGCTAACATACTCAGCGATGATTGCCTTTATGTTAGGCCACCAATAGAGTTTCTTTAGATCCTGATACATCTTGTCAGAACCTGGGTGGATGGAATACTTTGATTTATGGAATTCATGCATGATTAAGTCCCTCAAATTACCAAAGAGTGGTAACCAACTTCGATTCTTGATACATTGGGTTCCATCAGGATGTACTTCAAATGCTTTGTCCATTCCTCTTAGGTTCTCAGCTTTGATGTTCTCTTCTTTGGTTGCCTTAGTTTGGGCTTCAAGAATTTATGATGGTAATTTTAGGTAAAGAGTCATAACTAATGCTCTAACTTGCAGTGGTTTGATTCGTTCCTTCCAGCTTAAGGCATCTGCTATAACATTTGCCTTTCCAAGATGGTAGTGAATCTCGCAATCGTAATCTGCGAGCAATTCTAGCCAACGACGTTGTCTCATGTTTAACTCTTTCTGATCAAGGATATGTTGAAGACTTTTATGATCAGTGAACACAGTACACTTTGTGCCATACATATAGTGTCTCTTAATTTTAAGAGCGAATACTACTGCTCTTAATTCGAGGTCGTGTGTGGTATAGTTCTCTTCATGAGGCTTAAGTTGTCGGGATACATATGCAATAACTTTTTCTCTTTGCATTAACACTGCTCCCAGGCCTTGATGGGATGCATCACAGTAAACGAAAAAGTCATCGTTTCCTTCTGGTAATGCTAAGATTGGAGCTTCACAAAGTTTTCGTTTTAGTAGTTGGAAGGCTGACTCTTGATCTTCTCCCCAGATATACTTCTTGTTTTTCTAGGTTAATTCTGTCAAAGACTTTGCAATCTTTGAAAAATCTTTGATAAATCTCCGGTAGTAGCCGGCAAGTCCTAAGAATTGACGTATTTTTGTAGGTGTAGTAGGAGATGCCCAATTCTTAACTGCTTCAATTTTGGCGGGGTCAACATGAAGTCATTGACTATCAATTAAGTATCCAAGAAATTGCACGATATGAATCCAGAAATCACACTTGGAGAACTTGGCATACAACTTCTCTTTCTTGAGTAATTCTAGGATTATTCTCAGATGATTTGCGTGCTCTTCTTTGTTACGAGAGTAGATGAGAATATCATCGATGAACACTATCACAAATTTATCCAAGTATGGTTTACACACACAATTTATGAGATCCATGAATACAACAGGCGCGTTTGTTAAACCAAATGGCATCACTTGAAATTCATAATGTCTGTATCTTGTTCTGAAAGCAGCCTTGGGAATATCTTCATCACGGACTCTCAGTTGATGAAAGCCTGATCTTAAGTCAATCTTTGAGTAAACACTCAAACCTTGTAGTTGGTCGAATAAATCATCGATCCTGGGTAATGGGTAACGATTCTGTATGGTGAGTTTATTCAGCTCTCGGTAATCGATACACATCCTGAAAGATCAATTAAAAAGAAAGACGAATCTCATCTAAGTAATTCAAAATAGTCTCGATCTGTTTCTCATGGCGTGCGTAAGACGTGTCTGGAGCGCCATTATAATTCTCTCCAATCTCAAATGCTTGAGGCATAGCAGAAGGATTAGTAGAGGAAGATGATAGGAAACGGGCTCGTTTCTAAGGTGGCAGAATCTCTTTAGGAAGAAAGAAATATTGGGGATCAAACATTGGTGATAGTGGTAACACTGAAAATGGAGGCAAAACAGTTGGTGGAGCAATAGGAGCTTGTGGTAGAGGAATAGGTAATTCATTACTAGTAGCATCATATACTTGCATGGCCTTCATATATGGATCATCATGAAAAGGTGAGATGGCTAACGAGGCCAAAAGATACTTAGATAAATCATCTGAAGGATCAGGAGAGGTGTTTCCTGATGAGGCTGGGAAATAGTCCGGAGAAGCTGAAGTATAGTCAGGAGGAGTTGTAGAGGAAAAAGCATCCTCAACATCGTAATCAGATAGGACGATAATAGGGTGGGTGGATGAAGACATAACTGTGTAACAACCCAGTGGAAATAACATAAGTTATTTATATAATAGTTATGTATCTTTACATACTATTCGGGAAATGCAGTGGCACAGAGGACTTTCTTGGATGGAAAAAGTAGTTATAGTTTAGGTTTAAACCTTGTTCTCTATAACTGCGGCTCTTGATACCAATATGTAACACCCCCTTATTTGACATATAGCAGCGGAATCTAATTTGGGGTTTTACTTCATGAATCAACAGTCATAATCATAGAAAATGACTCAAAAGAGACATTTTGGAAAATTTAGTTATCATTCATTATTTTATTAGAGTTTTACAAAAGAGGTCCCAAAATACATTGAAAACATAAAAGTTGAATGATAACAAGTTTGGACGTCCCTACGTCCAATGCCACTCTGTGCAATAGATTGCTCAATTACCTGAGATAAACATGCTAAAAGGGTCAACACAACGGTTGAGTGAAATTCATAGTGTTTGAAATGTAATAGTTGAATACAAGTCAATGAAATAGTAATAATTGCAACGAATACAATTATCATGGAAAACAGTATTATTGCCCTAAGCTCATGCAACTAAACATTAACATCCGAAGTCAATTTAACGACTTGAAGGAATAATTGTACTTAAGGAAAGGTAACTTGCCAAAGTTATCCATTGTTCTCAAATATAGTGCGTTTGGTTACCCCGTGTATGGGTACACCAACGGGAGTTGTCACCCCCAATAGATCTATTCACAATATTCGCGTTTACTCGCAAGTGACTAATGGTTCATGATTAAGAAATATTAGCAGTAAAGGCAAACACAGGCAATAATATATCAGGATAGCATACAGTTAGAAAAATACTTGTATTCATGGTTTATAACATGTATCTCCCCACGGAGTTTAGAAAACATGTAAAGGTAGGACTATGAACTCACCTTATCAAGGTAGTTGATTGATTTGAAATTTAATTCAAATGAGAGTAAACAGCCTCGTCACGCAACCTAGGGTAATATGTCAAGTCTTAGTTCGATTGTTTCAAAACTTTACTTCATAAAGTTTAACGTAAATGATTTTGGTTTGTTAACTTATGAAAACATCGTATCACTGTTAGGGCTATCATAATCCAGAGGTCATGTAGTACACGTTTGAGGAGATAGGACACTTTAAATTGTAAATCCAGCAACTCGTCAAAACGTCTACCCAAATGAAACCCCTCACATGAAACTCCCTAGTAACGTGATACGTTATAGTTTAACTGATAAGATTTTATTACTGATAAGATTTTTAAATTATTTTTTTAGGTTTCTTTCAAAGCTAGTGATGATAAATTATGCTATAATATTTATAACATAATTGCTTATATGTTTCGATCGATGAATGAAAGACAAATGGTGTTGGTTTTTAATAAAATTGAGTCTTAAAATATTTAAAATATATTTTTCTGCGATTAATAAAATAAAGTTAATAACATTTTTGATACCTTTAAGATCTAAAATGACAAATATGATACCCTTGGTATATATAAAAGTTTACTTTTAATACCTTATATATATGACATAATAACTTTTTAACCTTTAAACTTTCGGATGAATTGGCAAAACAGGCCCTTAGTTGGGTATTAATAATTTTCTCTAGGAAAATTGACATTTTCGAGCCCTCTAGTTTAATAAGTTTAATAGAAATTAAGAAAGCATATAGCCCTTTGCAAGAAACATCTATGGCGAATTAAGTCCCAAAAACCATAATATTGATATTTTTATTTAGAGAGAGATAGATGTTGCAAGGCTTATAGCAATTACTATAAACGGCTAAAATAATAACTTTTATACGAGCTTCATAAGACCTGATCAAAAGAGATTATTATCTTAAAAATCCAAAACGGGTCGTTGGTTTAAAAAGATTAAACCCGATGGGTTTTTAAGGCTTTAAGATTTATTTTCCAAGCATATAGAAAACGATAAAAGAGCTATAAGAAATCTTATAATAACAGCTTATGCTTTTCCGGGTTGTAGGTTTTTTTTAAAACGAAAAAAAAAATAGCTTAAATTAGGGTTTTTAGGGTGTGATTAGGGTTTGTTTAGGTTAGGAGAAACCAAACAAAAGGTTTTTTATGGTTTCAAGGCTTATATAAGCTGAACTTATTTACGGTCTTTATACCATGATCTATAATGATACTAGAGCTTATGGAATGAGTTATAGGACTTACTAGCACACAAAATGGATGAAATGGGTCGAAATGAGCAAAAACAACTCAAAAACTTTAGAAATGAATCAAGGAGACTTCTTTCTTCTTGTTTCTTGGCTCTACTTTGCTGTAAGACTTTCTCTGAATCATCTTAGCTTGTTAGAATCATGGATTTTTGAAGTTAGTATAAAGTTTTTGAGGGTGAATTGAAAGTAATGTGTATGTTTCGTAATAATGTATAGGGTAAAAGAAAGAGTAGTCTGCCTAAGTTGGATAGAGGAAGGGACCAAGTTTACACTTGGAGTGGTGCCAAGTGTTATGCGTTAGAGTAGTCTAATGGTGGTATATAAGAGTTGTTAGGGTTGCCCTAGCAAGGTGGTGACAAAGTTGTGTGGGTGGTTTGCTTGGAGTTGACAAAGTATATGAAAGAGGCTAGCAAGGTGGCGAGACAGGTGGTGCTTAGCAAGTAGTAGGCATGGTGGTGAAATCTTGGGGGTGTTTTTTTAGCAAGAAAGTATGCAACGCGTTACGTGGTTGCACAAGAAGAAGGGTGGTTAAGCTAGGTTTGGTTTTAGTTTAAAACTAGTTTAGCTTGAGAGGGTTTGTTTATGCGGTTTCGGGTTAGGATTTAGGCTTTTGGACGAGCAATGTCGCTGGCTGAAATTTAGGAAAAAGGATGTTTATATATGGTGCATAGGAAATGTTGATAACTCATGCCTAAAAACTATGGTAATGGAAATACTTCAGAGATTTTCTGGAGCGGAAATCATAGCTTAATTTGAATTTATGCTCTTTATTGGCTTATACAATGAGCCAAATGCGTTTTCTTTGATTTAGGAGAGAATATGTACATTCACAAATATTATGAAGTTGAACACAAGTTTTACCCAGCGTGAGAGGCTTGTATGCAATTCATTTGTATGTAAACATTACACTGAAGTTACAGGTTTGATATAAACGGTACACGATATAAAGTTCTTTAATAATAACATTATCTATGCAAAAGTACGTACTAAATAAAGATAACGTATGGTAAAAAATTGGGGGAGTTTATAAATCCTATTGCTTGACATATTAAAAGTTTACTTGTGATTTAAACGTTGATGAAATTGTCAGTAGTAGGTCCGTGAGCATGTTTACACTTTGATTAACGTAAAGTTTACGTTACATAAATGGCGTGGAATAAAGCCAAAAAATATTCTTGTAAAAATGGTGTGTACTTAATTTAATGAAGTAGATATAACATTGATGAAAATTGTCATCTACTTTAATAGATGGATAATTACACTAGATGGAAATTGTGGCGTTGTATACCACAAGAACGACCCAATAAGTCCTTGATGTAGAACTCTCGTGTCATCTAAAACCTACACATGTATTTTTTACTTTACACTAAGATTCACTTAGAATAAATATAATAAGACTAGACAAAATCTCTACATGATAAAAACATAAGACCAAAAGCTAATCCAACTCTCTTTTTATTTCTCTCTTGTGTCGTCCCTTTCACATCACCATATACCATCCATAGTTAAACTTCAAGCACCAAATAGTACAAGAAAGATGAAGGCTATAGTGAATTCTACATAGTTTAGGTGTTATTTTGGAGATCTTTTGGTTAAATCAAGTGTTATACAAGACTTAGTACAAGGGTTGAAAGGTTGAAATCAAGGAAATCAAGTGGGTTGGAGACTATAAGAATTAGGATAGATTGTTCTTGTGTTTTGTGGTTTTTCATCCAAAAACTTGTAAGAATTATGTTTAGCTTCCATGTTTTTCTTCACTTTTGTATAGTCCATATCTTGTATAAGTTATTTTGAATTGATTATATGTTGTACATGGTTAAAACACAAGTTAAACTTACATATGTCTTTGAATAAAACTTGTTTAGAAACTCCTTTGAGATAACTAGTTTGAGACTAGAGATGTATGCTAAAAATTGACATAAGATTAATAAGTATTAGCTTGTACAAATATAAGTATTATGCAGAGGAAGTTAAAACAAGAATTTGGCCTTTTAAATCACATTAAAAGGACTTGTGGTTAGAAAGATACGACTAGGTAAAAATTACTATAAGAAATATTGATGCTGGAAAAAAAAGGTTTATGATCAGTTGATAAAACATATGATCTGGGTAAAATCAGTAGGTTCTGGGTATTAAGTAAAAATATACGGATATAGCCCTATCTCTTATGATCATTTTGCCGTGTGGCTCGACCCGATTCGATGTCGGATGAATTAGTTATAGCCGAAATGGCGAAGGTACGCAGATTCTGCACACCTGTAGTAAATGGTTGTTATCTCTAGATTTTTGTATAGTGACCCCTAATTATGCAAAATGGAAATTTGTAGAGGACTCAAATATCTAACAATGCTCGCTGGTTTGAGCTTAATCGGAGTTACGGTTTGAAAATGACGGCTATCTCACCGGGACTAATGTTGGCTGTCCAAAAACAGCCATGATCTTTAATGATGTATCGACCATTTTGAACCATTTTCACTTGTACCACTTTTATGTCACTCACGTTTTATCAAGAGTCCTTAACGAAACATAACGAACGTTTCCATAAAACGTTTGTCTCGTTAATTACTCTTTCACATATAACTTATAAAAACCAAGTACTATATTAATAGGGAATTTCATAAACATATGAGGCCTCTCTGGGGTGTCGTATCGACGAGTTGTGGATTTACGATTTAAAAGTGTCCTGGCTCCTCATACGTTCAATACATGACCTCTAAATTATGATAGCCCGAACGATAGTATGATGTTATTTATAAAAGGAAAATAGCCAAACGAAACTTTAGGGATACTTCATTAATATAACAACTTAAGAATCTATGTTCAACATTATAATCAAAGTCAATAACTTTATATTATCGTACTTTATTCTAAGACACGATCACTATACTTTCGTAGGTCATCGTTAAAGCTCGTGATCTCGCAATACACTATCTATCATTATAATCCACTGCTGATCACTACGGTGAGTTCATAGCCCCTTTTCTATTTACTTGTTTTACAAACTCTACGGGGTGAGATTACATGCTTGTTTTAATTTTGGACACAAGTGCTTTTAAATTGTATGCTTTCCTGAATATATTATTGCTTGTGTCTAAGTCCCTTCATGCCATAAGTCCCCCACATCATGGACCATTAATCACTTGTGTGTGAATGCGAATATTGTGGATAGGCCTATCGGGATTGACGAATCCCGTTTGTGTTAGCCAGATAGGTAACCAAACGCACTATATTTGTAACTCTAGGTATATGGCAATTACCTACACGGGGCCATTATTATCCTATATATCATTATTGATATATACTATCAGTTTTGAGTGCCATGAGCTTAGATGCAATAATATCTATTTATATGATGATTGTATTCGTTGCAATTATTACTATAACTTTGAAAACTTGATTGTCCATTTTTATAAACCTATGAATTCACTCAACCATTAGGTTGACATTTCAACATGTTTTATCTCAGGTCCTTAAGGTTTAAACGAGCATACACTAAAGGCGCACGAAAGAGTTTTGATGGCCTTGCATAACATTATCGTTCGATAAAGATTTAAAATTTTATTATGTACTACTTATGTACATTATGAAATATTGTGGAACCTTGTATCAAACTCTAATATTTTGTATTATTCGAATGATAATGTATTTTAAAACGTCTCATTTAGAGTCATTTTCTGTAACTTGTACTGTGTGACATGAAGTAATACCCTCGTCTAGCTTTCGCTGCTATTCAAAACTGGGGGTGTTTCAAGTGTCAAGTCATTTCATATACCATACCTCACAATAGCGCCTATTTTCGATAAAGTGTATACATTAGACATCATAATTAAGTAAGACAATATATTGATTTAGATGTTTTATTATCATCTTATAAAAATACATCGTTGGTGACTTATACTTTTAAGTTCATTTCCTTCTTAAGTTTATTTTATGTATATTTTTTAGTGTTAAATGGAATAAACTAGAATGCATCCCACATAGAAAGATGGATACAAGTTAAAGGAAAGAAAAGAGATATAAAAGCAAAGCTCAAGTAAGACTAACATAGCTTTTAAAGAGTATCTAATTAGATGCTAATAAAGTTTGACATTTTAATAAGAGGAATATTATATCCACAAAAGCTTTACAAAAATTCTCCCACAATGATGTGGCAAGATTAAGTGTCTAATCAAATACATTCTTGCTTTTTTATAATTGTTTTGATTGGACACTTAATATTGCCACATCATTGCGTGGGAGATTTTTTGTAAAGCTTTTGTGGATAGATGTTTGAAAAAAAGATAGATGTTTGGCTCGATTAGCTCGATTCGGTAAGCTCGACAAGTTCGATTGACTCGTACGACTCAAGTAACTAAACAAGCTTTTGAACGAGTCGAGCCATATATTACCTTTTAAAAGCACGACTATTTTATCTAAACGAGCATGATCTTTTGTTCGAGCTTGACTCGAGCTTGACAACTTGTAGGCTCGAGCTTGAGCTCAAGTAGCTTGTTAAAAGCTCGACTCGTTAACACCCCTACCCTTTATCATGTAAGTTAGGAACAACCACAACTAAACTATCTTTAAGTTCATTCTCGACATTAACCTCAATCATAGCACGTGCATAACTACTTCGTCCCTAAGAGTCCTAACGCACACCGTATTTGTAAATGGATCTAGCATCTTTGGCGTCCCTAAGCCAATATCGTTTATTCATGGATGTTGGAGAAAATAGAAGAAGAAAAAAGAATTGATACTCAAACTCGATTGTTATATATTACATGTGATATAATACTTTCGGACAATCAACATCTTGTTGTATAATGGACATAAATATTATATATAACTCCAAAAGATTTACCGATTTTTGTACTAAAAAATAATACTTATGTCCATTTTACGAAAGTATGTTCAATCCCCGAATCTACAAATTAGTGTTGTATCACATGTGATATATTAAGCGAGCTTGCATATTGATTTTTTATTGATTTTCTTCAACTTCTATGACTAAACTGTATTTACTTGGAAGTTCAAACATTATGTGTGATATATGGTTGGAAAACTAATGATTCATATTTTTAAATGCAAAAAGATGAATCATTTGGAGTTCTACACAAATACTTATGCTCATTTTACGATAGCATATTGAGTGTTCGAAGTTACATATTAGTGTTATATGACATCCTCCCCTATATAAAGCAAGCTATTGTTAAAATAGTCATCCTTGCCAAAACTCTAAGAAAACTAGACCTGGCATTTAAATTGATCCAACGGCCCATAAATTCCAGCTTTTAAAAAAATAGCGTTCAAGCAGTTACCCCCAAACTAAATACCTCATAAACCAAAACCCTGATTGATTATCCTTAACCAGAAAAATGTCAAATCCATGACTGATAACAAACCCACAAATCAATCTACACCAAAACACATTCAATTGTACATGGTGAAGGTATCTCGAGCCCTTCTCACGGTGAAGATAAGGTATGCACACACTGACTATTTATTTTACGCATTAACTATAAATCTCATATCAATTTACCATTGAGAATTAGGGTCCTAGTATAACTATTTTTAATATGTAGCTGTTAATTTTGTTCGTTTTGAAGTGTTGGAGATAAAATATAACAAGAATTAACCCATTTGTAAGTAAACAAGCATGGGATCTGTATCTAGACGGCGACCTTCATTGCAAAATTTTAAGATGAATAAAAATCATTACAATTTCAATTTTGGCGGTGGGGTACTAAGGTGAAATTAATATTACACGATTAATATCAATCTTTATAACAAACCGAGTGAAGAAATTGATTTATTGATTATGCAAATCCAATCTTAATGTTGCTTGGCAAGTTCTTTTTTGTTAGTATTTGTAATATTGTTTTTTAGGGATGGTAGTTGCCTAATTTGATTCTTAATTTCAAGCTCAAGTGTTGCATATCATTTTAGCATGTATAAGAGTACATTAAAAACGCGCATGAAGGTTAATCATGATATATACAATGTAAGTAAACAATATCCTTATTTGATTATTAAACAATGTAAATAAAGAATGTCCTTATTTGATTGATGAATGCTAATCATGATATATACATGTTCAGGTGCAATATTCCGAGAAAACCAACAACCATTGAACTCACAACTAAATGCAGCATTGGATTTCAGCTCCATGACCGATTTCAGCTCGGAATGCAACATAGCTTCCAACTTGAGGAACGATTATATAGGTCACAGAACACAGTCACAAGTGTTGATGAAATGTAAGGTTTACCACTCAGAGAAAATTCCTAAAATTCATATGAAACAATTTGAAAATAGATCTTTTGGACACCTTAACACAATACAGTAGTGGTATATTTAAGCAAGATTATATAATCGATTATAGGATTCAGGTAACTTTTTAATAAAATAAGTTGTATTTATTTTGTCAATTTAAGAGGTGGGGCTGATTCCACTCAGTAGTTTTAAAGGAGAGATTAGGTCTTTTAAAACGGTGTTTGGGTTTGCTTAAAAACTGCACTTTAATGGTTGTTTAAGTCATCAGTAATGTTGTAAAATTGTAGTTTTATAGGGATTTTTAGGTATGTCTGATCAAGTTTTAAGGGGTGTTTGGGGCTGCTAATAACTTATGTTTCAAAGGGATATTTAGATCTTTTCAGGTGTGTTTGTGATTGCTGCATAACTGCAGTTTCAAGCGCGTATATATGGTTATTTTATGGGGTCATTAACTACCACGACTTTGTGACATGAAACTGCAGTAAAATAGTAGATTAAATTAGAAAGGATGACTTTGAGGCAACTTGATTGAATATCAGCCCTCTGAAGCACAATTGGATAAGATCATACCATTTTTGTAAAATTATGGATGAAGAAACTAATAAGCTACATTAACACATGTTGTATGTTAATTTTTAAATTCTCAATGGTTTCTTTGTTGTTAGTTCAATTAATGCCTATGTAACCTCTGTATCAAAAACTATGCATTAAAAAACAAAAGAGAAAAGGAAGGGATTCATATCTGCATCATAATTACAGTTGCATGCAGTAAAGAAGTATTATTATTTGGAAATAAAAATGGTGAAAGTAAAGTTTTACTTAAAAGAAAATGATAGACATGCTCCCATGTGCGTTTTCAATGCATACAAACCTTCTGATTTTATTATATCACTAATAGATTATTTGCACAAGTCTGCTATATTCTTTGCACATAGAAAACTTGATTGCATTTGTTCTTATTGTACCTCTTGCTATGACACAGGGTTAAGGACACTCCAAACACACTAATGCGACACGTCTTTCTTTAAGATAATAATTTTAGGCCCGTTACTTACAAAAAGCACACTCAATAGGTACTTTTCATAACCATTTAGTTTTTACCAATTTCATGATATGCCGATATGTAACACTTAGAGCTTGAAATATGAGTGATCCATAACCCTTCATATTTGTGATGATATTTGCCACACTTCGAGCTTGATTTGGATCACTATATATAGACGAGTGCACGGGCATCAACATTATCTTTGACATCTTATGGTTTGTGTATTTATAATGGAAGGTACAATGTAACCCTTCACTTTGCAGAGATCATGTTTACTGATGTTGGAGAATATAACAGCCTTGGGACGCATATCTACATTCAGGTGAGTGTTTTTGTAGATACTTGTTATCGAAAGATCAACTATTGTTTTCAAATCGGATATATATCTACTATATTAATATAAAAATGGAAACCTTAAATCTAAAAAATGACAAATGAAATAGGGCGGAGTTGAGAAGCACGAGAAGAGGTAACCATAGCTAATTTACAACATGAGTGTTTAGATAATGTGAATTCTAAAATAAATTTATTTATTTGGTTAGTGATGAGACTACATAACAAGCATACACGTGTACAGTTCTGGTAAGAACTGTGAGAACACTTAGATGAAAATAACCTGCATAGACTAACCTTTGTTTTGGTGGTCAGGTGTGGTACATCCGCATAGTCAAAATACCATTTGAGTAGCTTGATATGACATATGCTAGAAAGTTGTTAAAATGGTAGTTGCTTATCGATTTAGTGAACCAGTGAGTGGCCACACTGCACAAATGGAACCACCACACATCTAAGATCAGAATGTTGACAAAACATAAATATTAAGTGGTTTCATATTACATTTGCATGCTCCTTTTCTATGATTTTTGAGAAACATGTTTATCTGTTACAATAATTTGTAACAGTCAGAAGATTAATACATTTATCTAAACATTATTCAAACCCTTTATCATGTACATAATTTTGAGATCCAATCATAATCGTTGTGGAATTTTTTCAACTCACTAGCTTGATGATAAAATTTTACAGGATGTTTTGATAGGCTTGAGGATAAAATTTGACAGGATGTTTTGATAGGCTTGAGTATGTTGACCCAC
>BQNB010170199.1:0-13700 GCA_026074375.1 Tanacetum coccineum | reverse complement strand
CCTAAAAAATAATAACACTATCAACACCCTCAAATAATAAGCCTGATGGGAAAGTTACCACAACAAGTAGACCAAAAACAAAAGAAAACAAATAAACTCCAAACCCACTTTGTTTGTATTTTGACCAATCGGCTTATTGGCTCTTGCTTATGCATTATTATACTAAGTTTTTCAATAATTCAAGTAAGCGACAAATAAGCTAATCCAAAACAGCGATATGTATAATATTAGATAAACTTATAGGAGGTGATTTTGATGTTGATGATGCTACATCAGGATCAGGGTTGCTTTTCTTCCTTTTCCTTGTTCCAACCATCTCGAAACCCTGGTTTTCTCTTTTTGGTTTTTTTTTAATTTATATTACGATACAAATTTGTAAGTGGGCTGGGTCAGCTCAAGCGTTGTTAATAATAGGGTGGATATTGCTTTAAGCGTTCTCTTGTCAAGCCCAACTTTACCGGTTTGATATAAGTAGTGCCTTGTCGGGGTTTCACGGGTCGGGGTTGATTCGCTTTTTTTCTTTGTAGAAAACAAGGTTGTAAGCTCGCGCTTCGTGGCGGGGTGTTGGTCAATCAATGCACTTTAAAAATTTGCACACATAGATGAACATGTTTCGGAGTATAAACTTCTTTTTTGATGGTTATGCTTGGGCAACGTTGTCATATGTAATCAAAATAATGGGAATGTATGGCTAAATATATCATATCATGCATTAAAGGAAACCTATATATCTTGCATTAAGGGTATAATTAATATCTATGTATTATAAATATATTCTTTATTTGCATGCAACGACGCCGTTTCACTTATGGTTCATTTCCTTTTTCCAGCCCAACCCCGATGGCCTAAATCTGTCAAGTCCAAATCCATTATTTCTTCTCCCATTAGTTTTCCTTCTCTTTTTTAGTTTACTTTTTTTTCTTTTTTCCTGTGTCTGTCGTTCTATATTTATCTAGAAGCACATTTGTTATTGTTGGTTATTCTCTTTGGTTATTCGAAGATGTGTTATGCTTTTACAATAAGTGTCATTCTATGTTTTTTATTTCAAAAAGAATTGGGGGTTCCAAATTGTTTTATGAAATTACTTATGAAAAATTAGGTTTTTGGTCTGTGATTTTTTAAGTTTGTTATCAGAATGTGGTTTCACTATAATATACTTTATGAAGGTAAGTAGGAGTGGGGATTTGATTGTTATTTAATATTGATTAGATTTTTGAAAATCATCATTGTGTTCTGGCTTACTATTGGATTATACCCACTTGAATTTTGATGGTATATGTTGTTGAAACTGTTGGTTTTGTTTCAGGATTGCTATTATATTGTGCTTATGCATCCTTTATCGATGCCTATATCTTGGCGTGGCAGCCACATCTGGATTGTGGTTGCAGTGGGTGTTTCGTATCGTATCTACATTTGCATTTCTATTTAGGGAATGCTCTGATTACATATCTTCTTCCTCATCGTGCTGATGTGGTCATCCTCAAGTATTTGTTGTTGTTGAATGTTTTATGGTAGATGTGTCTACAACATCTTTAAATGAATCTTCTGCCTATATGTGTGTGAGTCGGCCTAAAAAGAATTAAGCTAGGCCAGACTTTAGCTCAGCCAAAACCCAAAAAATGGGCCAACACAAAAATGACATCGTATTTGAGCTCAAACTGGAAAAAGGAAATGGGTCGTAAGTGAAACGGCATCGTTTCATGCGAATAATGAGTATACTTACTGTTGGTCCTTTAGAATCAGATATAAGGTTTATCAAATTTCATAGCAACAAAGTGAGTTTTAAATAAATATATTTGAATAATATAAAGAACAATTTTCAAACACACAGAAGTACTTTTCAATGTATAGACTTTTATTAGAATCAAATAAAAAATCTATGACTGTTAGCCTTATTTTTATATAAGTCAAGCAAAAATGTTATCGGTCGTCTTAGTCATAATTAGTCTTGTTAAGTAATAGGCTAGTCGGGTTTAACGGGATTGGATTCTAAGCTAATATTGTCCATGTTTCGGGCTCAAAGCCTAAGATATGCCAAGCCCGGCCCAAGTAGAAAAGCCCATACGCCATATATCGGCTAAGGGTATAAAAGGAACCCTCTCCACATATGGAGAGGGTGTTGGTTACCATTTCTTACATTTGTATGTGTGTGTAATCATCCACTACTCTCTCTTTCTCTCTAATCTAATATTCCTTTTTTTGTTTCTCTCTCTACATTATCTCTCTAAACTTCTTTCCCTTTTTTAGCTTATTTTGTGCTTATGGCTTTTTGGTAGAGCTTATTAGCTGTGTTTGGATCTTAGTTATCTGGGACATCATGTGGTATCATACGTCAAGGGGTTTTTGGTGATTTTGTTCTTGTTTTTCTTTGTTTTTCACTTGGTTCGAACACCTCCACAAAAGAGGGTTTTACTTTTGTGTGTTTGAAAACCATAAAGTTTGTAACTTTATTGTTTATTTACCTTAGTATATGATAGAAGTACAAGTAGATCCTTGGAATAACATCAAAATCTTGATATTTTATGTTCTTTTTGGTTCGAAAAGAGTTTTGGTCTAAGAATATTGATTTTAAACTTTTTTTAAAAAACCATAAAGTTTGTGTTTTTATGGTTCTACTAGTCTTAGATAGGTAAGAAGTACAAGAAATTTAGGGTAAAAACGATCAAAAGTGAGTCTTTTTATGTTTTGAAAATTTTGAGTTTCATGCTTTGGAAGGCGGTTTAACGCTCTGCAGGTGCAAGTGGTTTAACAAGGCGGTTTAACAATTTCTTCACAAGGCGGTTTAACAATTTCTTCACAAGGTGGTTTAACAGTTTTTTCTTTGAAAGGTGGTTTAGTAGTTTTCCTTCACAAGGCGGTTTAACAGTTTTTCTTTGAAAGGCGATTTAACATTTTTCCTTCACAAGGCGGTTTAACAGTTTTTCATTGAAAGGCGATTTAATAGTTTTCCTTCACAAGGCGGTTTTACAATTTTCCTTCACAAGGCGGTTTAACAATTTTTCTTTGAAAGGCGGTTTAACAATTTCTTCACAAGGCGGTTTAAAATTTTTTTCTTTGAAAGGCGGTTTAACAGTTTTCCTTCTCAAGGCAGTTTGGCAATTTTCCTTCACAAGGAGGTTTAACATTTTTTCTTTGAAAGGCGGTTTAACAGTTTTCCATCACAAGGCGGTTTAACACTTTTTCTTTTCAAGGCTGTTTAACAAGGCTCTTTAACAAGGCATTTTAACAAGGCTATTTAACAAGGCGATTTAACAACAACTATTTTCACGGTTTTTGTCTTGATTTAGTAAAATACCCTAAAAGATTATTATTTTCTCAGTTTAAGTCATAGAATTGTAAAATCCCGTGAACTCAATCAACAACAATCACTTTACCTACTTAAGATCTGATATCCATTCACAACATCAAAATGTCAAATACGAGATGGATATGATCTTTCAGCTTGTTTAAGGGTGGTAGCCAATAAGGATAGATCCAAATCAACTACAGGAGAAACAATGACTATAAACAATATAAGCTATGCGGAATATAACTCATATTGCTAAGAAGAACAATTAATAATAAGAACTTGAATTATTATTAATCTGCCAGATTACTAACTATGAGATATTTTTATTTGAGTTGTCTCTCTAACTATGCCGTAGGGTTCATTTTATACACCAAGGAAAAACCCTAATGGGCTTAAAAAATGGGTTAAGAGATCATGCATATCTATTCCTAATATATCTCACGCATATCTCTTAAGCAGTACTAATATTCTATACTAACAGTACTAATATAAAGCTAGCAGTACTAAATAACTATCTTTTAGTAATGGCAGTACTAACTATAACCAGGCAAGGTCTCATGTTCGAGTCTTGTCTAGGGAGATAAGGGTTTCCTCCCGCGTGTGTAAAGGGAAGGGTGCCATTGCCTTCTAGGCTGGACCCAACCTGGTTGTGTGGGCTCGCTACGCCTTTTGGGCTAGGGGCCATGTAGCCACAAATTAACGTTCTAAAAAAAACTATAACCAGTAGTACTAATATTACAACTGGCAGTACTAATTATTCATCAGCAGTAGAAACCTTGAACTGGAAGTACTAAGTTGTAGAGTCTTCAGAATCCCAGCAATCCTCCCCTAAACTTGTGATTTGTCCTTAAATCTCAAGTTTCTTCTTTAGTAGATCTTCTATCTTTTACTTCTGCTGAGGATTCTTTCAAACACCCTATCACTATTCTTCAATCTGAGACTTGATGAACTTTAAGAGCTCATATGCCATCTTAGATACCTTATGATTCACATGTAGTTTCCATCTAAGCATTCTTGTAAGTGTGTCTTGTGGAAGTCGATATTTCTTTTCAACTATCATATAGATTTTTACTTCTCTCAGCCAAAGGGAGTGAACTCCACATGAATCATAGAGCTTCCATTCAATCAACTCTTGACTGTTATGATTTTTCTAGATCTCTCCATTTACATCTGGATCAAACATAATCTTCATATCACCCCAGAGCATCAGATCATCAAACCCTGGTCTTGTAGATGCATACTTTTCATTGAAGAGTCTGTACAATACAATCAAGTCATCTCTATCAAAGTTTGATAGCATCTCACTAAAAAATTTATAAGTATTAAAGGTTCCATATGCCCTATGCATCTCATCGAATCCCATATCCCCTTTGCAATATAATTTCCAGCTGACTTTTAGAGATTTTATAGCCAATGGAATAACATTCATTACATCTTCAGAGTGAGACACAACTTGTACATACACTTTGAGTGTGAGCTTTTCTGGATCATCTTGGTTCTTCTGCCTCTTGATCTTGTCTTCTCTAGCCTTTGAAACCTTTCTTTTCTTCCTTCCTTCAGATTTTTCCTTTTCAGAATCCTTGGGCACAAAAGATTATGTTTGATCCCATACCTTTTCAAATATGGGTCGAATGTCTTCATATGCCATACCCTTGAAGTAACTCATCTTGTACCCTCTTTGGTTCTTCAGATACATTATCATATTTTTCCTCACTTCTGCTACTGAATATGGTCTGTTAAGCTGTGCATGATATCTTAGAACTGAAGGATCATTCCAATCAATCTCATGTGTCTGAGTAGGTTCAGCTCGAACTTCTTCCCTTACATCCAACTGTCTTTGTATTTCTAAAGCTGCTTCCAAATTCTTTCTTTCTTGTTCTTGTGCTGCTATAGCTTTAGCTTGTTCCTCTTCTTGAATCTTTCTAGCCAACTCTTCATCAAGACTTAATTGCACTTGTTCCTTTTTCTTCAGCTTCTTTGGAGGATTAGATTCTATCATAATTGCGTTACCTTTGTCTTGAGCTTTTACACCAGCAGTACTACCTGGTTCATTGGCAGTACTAACTCTAGCAGTATTAAGTATTCCACTGGCAGTACTATCTCCACCACTACCAGTACTAACATTTTTCCTTCTTCTGGTGTAAATTTGAGTAGAACCAACATCCCTTCTTTGTTTAGCAGCCTCTGCAAGAACCTTAGCAACACTTAGAATTTTCAAAGGATCTTCTGAATGATCACTTTGACTGCTAACTTTTGTAGGAGTAACCAAATTAATATTTGTGTCTGCATCAATTTCTTCTATTATCCTCTCTTGTTTGGAAGAATCCGCTGCAGCATCTTCATCTTCGGACAGAACAATTCTGGTCTTTCTCCTAGAGGTGGTAGTCTTAACTTGCTTCTCCAACTTCTTTACTTTGAGGATCAGCTTTGTAAGAACTTTACTGTAAGTTGTCTTTGTCTGCTGAAGTTCTGACTCCAAACCTTCAATTTTCTTAGCTAAAGAGGTACACATAACCGTCAATTCATTTAGTAAAAGACTACCCTCATCACGTCCAAGTGAGTGAACACTGTGGAGAGGTAATTTATGAGGCACTTGAGTAGTTTCCTATGCAGGATGAGTGGTGTCCATATGTTATGGGGAAGGTGTTGGTTGATGTGATTAGGATGGTGAAGATGTTGTTCTAGATGGTGATATTTGTGGTGTAGAGGATTGAGGTTGGTCATGAGCAATCATAGTATCAAACAGAGGAGTAACTACCCCATAATATCCCTTTGAAACCCTTTTCATATTGTTGAATAGCTTGTGTGTAAGGGTAGGAGTGGGATAGATAGTCTTGTGAGGCAAAAGATGGTTTTGATGTTTGTTCACAAGGATTTCTATGAACCTTGGATACATCAAAAACTTGTGTTGTCTATCTATAGTCTTGACCATGGCTTCAAAGATAAATTTAGAAAAGTTGAAAATCTTATTGGTTGCCAGTCAGATGATAGCAATAGCTATGTTGCTACTAAATTGATCCCAAACAGTCTTTTTAGGGCTTAAACAATGGAGAATAGTGTGAATGAAGAACTTCCACTATGAGGAAAAGTGCCCCTTTTGAAAAGTAAGACTGTTAGAGTCAGTTACATACCCCATATTAGCCAGCTGCTCAAAAATCTCTGTATTTAGGAGGGAGCTAAGACCTTCAGCATCTTCAAATTTCAAATGTCGTCTTATAGAGGCCTTAGACACCAATACTTTGACCTTCCTGTCAATAGTTGCTTAAATACCCTAAACTCCATCTTCAACAGTGCATAACGCAGCTGTTTCCCAAAATTGTTGAATTAAAGAAGTATAAATGGTAGGATTTTCAGTTATTGCATAGCGAATATGACTTGCACATAGGAAATCTATGATTTGTTCAAACCCTTCACTTCCTGTAGACTATTCCAAGTAGGCAACCATGTTGTGTTTTTCGCAAAAATCCAAACGCGCCATGTGATGAATAGGAAGGTGACTATAGTGCTGGGATATGATCATGGGAGAGTGTAAGGTTTTGGTAGAGTGAATTGAATTATTAGAGAGTTTTGAGCAAGATTAGTTTCACCGACTGTAAAAATAGTTGAACTTATCTTGAATAAATCCTTTGACTATATAGAACGATCACGAAATCTTCATTTGGTCAAACCCTATATGCTAGTTTGTTGGCAGAAATATCTCAACGGTTCTTTTAGAGTAGGAAAGTCTGTTAGGACTAAAACACTACTAACGGTCATCTAGCAGTACTAAGTTAGCCTAACAGTACTAACACCAAGCCTAGCAGTACTAACATATAGCCAGCAGTACTAAGTAAACCCCAGTAGTACTAAGTATTGTCTAGTAGTACTAAGTATTGCCTAGTAGTACTAACTTTAAGATACGAGCACTAACTCCAATATCATCCATAAAGCATATTCAGCATCAAATCTTCATTCACAACCTCTCTTTCTATTTTTGTTCTCACAATTTCTCACAATTTCTCTCAATTCTTTTCCTCAACAATACACTCTTTTTGTTTTTGTCACACATCTCTCTTTCTATTTTTAGCTCACAAATTCACACAATTTGGTACAGTTTTCCATCAATTCCATAAGTTGCATACTGTCCTCCCCACTTTCAAGTATGTAACCTCTTGAGAGAGATGGATCATTGGACTGTATAGTTTTTGGCAAACTACCAGCAATTAACGGATATGATGATTCTTTACTAGTTGTCATTTGCCCTGGAATAGCCAACGCTTTATTGTAATAACATGGTGCATTGATAACCATATAGTTTTAAGTAAACTATCAACTATCAACGGATTTGAGAAGTCTTTACCAAGAGCCATTTGCTTTGGACTAGCCAGTTCTTGATGTTTGTTAGACATGGTGAACTGATGAGCATTTGTTGTGTGGTGTGTAACCAACACTGAAGGAACATTCTATTATTAAATTCCTCCCCTCAAAGGAAGCTTCTAGTAGTCATATCAGTTCATATGAACACAACAATACTAACTGAAACAAATAGTATTAACTTTTGTACTAACAATACAAAGTGGTAACCAAGAGTAGTAACTAAGATCAGCAGTACAATCATGTTAGTCCAATAGTATTAACTCTGCCATTTTACCTCCCATGAACCAATGCAGCTATAAATTCATCATGCCAATGCTAACAACCAAGAAATTGAACCTTCTAACATCAAAGGCTTTAATTAAGAGGTCAGCTACATTATTATCTGTGTGTATCTTGAGTACTTGAATCAGCTTTTTCTTATAAGCATCAATGATGAAATGGTGCCTAATTTAGATATGCTTGGTCTTGGAATGAAAGACTAGGTTCTTGACAATGCAGATAGTGCTCTCATTGTCAATATAAATCCTTGTGTTCATAAAATTAAATCCATAGTCCAGCATTTGATTATGTATCCACAAGACTTGTCCACAACAATTTGCAGCAGCAACATACTCATCCTTTGTAGTAGAAGTAGCCACAATGGTTTGCTTCTAGCATTGCCATGAAATCAACCTATGACCAAGAAATTAGCAACCTCCTGTTGTGGATTTCCAATCAAGGTTAGCACCACCATAGTCACTGTTTGAATAAGCTATCAAGTCAAAAGATGACTCTCTAGGATACCAAAGGTCTAATTTGGGTTTGCCTTTGAGATACCTAAAGATCCTCTTTACAGCATGAAGAAGTTAAGTTTTAGGAGTAACTTGGAACCTACTACAAGCACATAGAGCAAACATAATATCCGGTCTAGAAGCAGTTAGATACATTAAAGACCCAATCATTGACCTATAAAGATGCACATCTACATTTGCTGTTTCCTCATCCTTAACCAGTGGCTTATGAGTCTCAATGGGAGTACTAGCAGTCTTCACACTCATAATATCAAACTTCCTCAGGTTCTCTGCAACATATTTATCCTGACTTATGAAAATTCCATCTTCTTTTTGTTTGACTTGAAATCTAAGAAAAAAGTGAGTTCTCCCATAGAGCTCATCAGAAATATGCTTTTCATTAATGCCTTAAACTCATCACACCAAGACTTCTTTGTTTCACCAAAAATAATATCATCCACATATACTTGAACTAGCATGATATTCTTTTTGTCCTTATTTATAAACATAGTCTTGTCAATGGTTTATCTTTTGTATCCATTGTTTTCTAAGAAAGTAGATAAAGTAGCATACCAAGCTCTATGAGCTTGATGTAAACCATACAAAGCCTTTATAACTTTATAGACCTTATTGGGAAACTTAGGATCTCTAAAGCCTGGAGGTTGAGACACATAAACTTCCTCATCAATTGTACCATACAAGAAGGCACTCTTCACATCCATTTGATAAACTATGAATCCCATATAAGAAGCAAAGGCCAAAAAGATCCAAATGGCTTCAATCCTAGCCACAGGAGTAAAAACCTCATTATAGTCAATCCCTTCCTCCTGTCTATGTCTTTAAGCAACCAATCTTGCCTTTTTCCTAACTACAACACCTCTTTCATCCTTCTTATTCCTGTAAATCCATTTTGTCCTAATTGCCTTCTTCCCAAAAGGCAAATCAACCAGAATCCATACCATCTGAATTTTGAACTGCAACAACTCTTCCTGCATAGAATCAACCCAACTTTCATCTTCAAGGGCTTGAGAGATCGTATTGGTTTCAATATGAGAAAGGAAACAAGCAAACAAGTAGTGTTGGAAATCCTTATGATTATTTCTTTTCTGCTTTTGAATATAGCTTACAAGATCATGTGCTCCTGAACTTTTGTTCACTTTGCTCCTTGTCTAAACTGCTGATTATGGATCTCTAAGAATTTGAGTGGTAGGATGAATAAAGTGGATCTCGGATTAGGGAATAGGACTAATATTCACAATGGATTCTAGGTTTGTGAAGTCAGCCACTGCACCCTCATCATCATAAGATGCATGTGTAAAGATCCTTTGATGTGGAACGTCATGAATGTCTTCAACATCAGGATTTGAGAAGCATCTTGATGTAGGACAGCGAAAGATAGTTTCGTTCACAATCACGTTGGTGAACAGGTTAATGGCAAATGCCAAGAAACCTAGGCCGGTTTCTAGTTCACGTAGGAACAAAAGGATAAAATGTGAAAACACGTATAAAGGAAATCTGAATAATATTGATTGAATTTGAATGAATACAGAATGCTGGAATTTGGTTTATATAGACCTAAGAAGAATCTTGACTGAAAATAAAAAAGATATCCTAATTGCATACTTATCTTAATTACCAAATAAAGATAAAGATAAAAATAAGAAAATCTTTGTTGACTAAGTAATAAATCTGTTTCCAGATTTATTTGGATTTATTTCTAGATTTAATGGGATTTTCTTGTTCTCCAAATTATTTCCCTTTTTCATTTTTTTCCAGTTCTGGTCCCCAGCATTCTCCCCTTCTTGAAAAGAACTCGACCTCGAGTTCATCTGGAGGAATCATTGTAGACCAGACGTGTTTCTTCTTCTCTTTATTTCTGAAATTATTATAGAAGTGTCGCACTTTCCTTAAATATGCCATTATTATACCACCTTTAACAAATGATCTTTTGACAAAATAATGACTTTTGACCTCATTCCATATAAGTCGCAATCTAGTTTTGAAGCTTAACTCGCTTAGCCCTTTTATCTTGACTTGCACCATGGGATAGTAGTAGCTTGTACAATGTCGTGACAAGCTCATCACGTTATCTGACTTATCTCGGCTTACATGAACTATTTTGTGTTGAATCTCCTTTAGAGGAGAGTCATTGCTCGTTTCCTCTTCGGGCATATGCTATTGTCTTCCATTGGCACCTTATACAGCTTTGTCATAGCTTCAAACTTTAGCTTTTCATCTTCTTCTATCACTATAGGTATCTCTGTTTTAGAGATATCATCAAGTGAATACTCAACGTGTATCAATTCGGTGATAGTTGGGTTATCGTCTTGGATTCCTTGATGTTGTGCATCTTGATCATCTTCATCTTGATGATAAGTTGGAACAACTCTAATGAGATCATGTGTGTCAAAGGAATTGAGAGGAGGGGGAGCACATGTTCGATGTGTAGTAAACCCAATTATTTTTTTCTTATGTAAAAGATGATTTTTTTTCTTCACTCAAAAGTTTAGATTTTCTATGGCATCCAAAATAAGAGCCTTTAGTTTCATCTGTTGTTGTGAATGTTGCTGCAGTAGTTGTGATTGTAGATGTTATTGTTGTTGCAGTTGTTGTTGAATCGCTTGTAGGGCTTGCAAAAGTGTGGTATTATCGGTCATGGCCACTTTAAAAAAAGTTTTTTTTTCGTGAACACTATGACGAATAGTGCGATGAACAGTAAACTTTTTTTTTTAAAATGGAATACAAGGATAGATGATTTGGAGTTAGAATTAGGAGAAACCTAATACGATAACTTACCAAAACTTGATGGTTCGAATTCGATGAATCAAATATGATGGAACCAAGGGTTATCACTCAGGGTAAACCTGGCTCTGATTACAACCTGATGTAGGACAACGGAAGCTAGTTTCGTTCACAATCACGTTGGTGAACATGTAGGAACAGAATTCCTTTATCTTCTTTGAATGAGGAGAGAGAGTACTCATTCCTCTCCCTCTGGTCGAGTGGCTTCGCTCCTATAAGCTAGTTCTCACTTCCGAGCTCTAACTCCTTACTTTCATTCCCATCGTAGAACTCCAATCGAAAGTTAAAGCTGAAGCTCCCCTTGGTCCGCTTTCTCTATCTGGGGTTCATTCTGTTCGTACACATCTGATCCTTCTTTCTCAACCTTCAACTTCTTCTGATCCTCTTTAAGCACGAAGTGCGATCTGAAGGCCTGGGTTAAGCAAATAGATTTCTTCAATGGTAGATTCAAAACATGAAAACACGTATAAAAGAAATCTGAATAATATTGATTAAATTTGAATGAATACAGAATGCTGGAATTTGGTTTATATAAACCTAAGAAGAATCTTGACTAAAAATTAAAAGGATATCCTAATTGCATACTTATCCTAATTACCAAATAAAGATAAAGATAAAAATAAGAAAATTTTGTTGACCAATAAATATGTTTCTAGATTTATTTGGATTTCTTTCCAGATTTACTAGGATTTTCTTGTTCTCCAAATTATTTCCCTTTTTCCTTTTTTTCCAGTTCTGGTCCCCAATCACATCTTTATTAGCAAAGTTGAATGGATCAGGATAAGATAGCCTAGCAGTATTAACTGGTGTGCTAGCAGTATTATCATGGTTAGTACTGCTAGTTCTTAAGCAAATCCTTAGTACTTTAAGCAAACTCCTACCTAAGAATTTGATAGGTACTTATAGGAATTAAGCATTCGAATAAGCACGAGATAAGCTAATTAGAACTACAATAAGCAGAATGTAATTCGAGATTAAGCAAATGATTAGTTATTGGATAGATGAATTATACCAAACTGTTACAAAGAGAGAATTGAGTTACAAATGATCTAATTGACAATGAGAAAATGAAATGGGATGGGGTATTTATAGAGTTGGGTTGAATGTGGTTTTGGCGGGAAAGTTTGTTAGAACTTTCCTGTGTGCCTGGCACGTGCTCTAATAGAATTTTGAAGAAGGGAAGTTTAGGCGCATATCAATCCACCCCCCTTAAACAAATCTTGCCCTAAGATTAGAAAAGAACATTGAACTCTGGGAAACATCTTTGTATGTCCTCAATAGACTTCCACATGGCATCTTCAGGTCTACTGTTTGCCCATTGCATAAGAACAAAGACTCCAGTAGCATTTCCCACCTTGCCAAGCTTCCTTTCCAAAATTGCAACTGGTTGAGCTTGAATGAGGCCACTATTGTCACATTGTGGCAAAATTCCCACTTGTAAATTTTGTCCTTTACACCTCTTTAACTAAGACACATGAAAGACATTATGGATTTGAGACTGAGCTGGCAAAATTAACTTGTACGCAACAACTCCAACTCTCTCTTGAATATGGAATGACCCATATTAATTAGGAGATAGCTTACTAAATTTGCACATTCTCATTGAGACTTGCCTGTGGGGTTGTAGCTTCAAGTAAACCCAATCCCCAATCCCCAACTACAAACTCTCTTTCACTCCTGTGCTTATCCGCTTGAGTTTTCATCCTTTCTTGTGATCTTTTCAAATGAAAGGTAAGTGCTTTGATGACCTCTTCCCTTGCAGTAAGTGTTCTATCCACTATATCCACCCTACTTTATCCACTGACATAAGGAATATGAATTGGGGGTGTTTGGCTATAAAGAACTTCATAAGGAGTAGTCTTCAAAACTAAATGGTAATTAGTGTTATACCACCATTCAGCTAAAGATAACCATTTGCCCCAATCTTTTGGTGTTTCTCCACACATACACCTCAAATAGCACTCAAGTCCTCTATTGACCACCTCTGTTTGGCCATCAGCTTGTGGGTGGTATGTAGTGTACATGAGTAGCTTAACATTTAAAAGCTTGAATAACTCCTTCCAAAAGGTACTTATGAACACCTTATCCCTATCAGACACAATACTCTCACGTAACCCATGTAACTTGTAAATGTAGTCAAGGAATGCTTGTGCCACCTGAACTGCAGTAAAAGGATGAGCTAACGGGATAAAATGACCATATTTGTTGAGCTTGTCAACCACCACCATGATGACATTTTTGCCTTGGGACTTAGGAAGGCCTTCTACAAAATCCATAGAAATACTGGACCACACAGTATTTGGAATTGACAATGGCTGCAATAAGCCTGGATAGGCAGACAGATCACGCTTAGATCTTTGTCATACATCACAGTTTCTCACAAATTGCTTGATTTCCCTTCTTATCTTTCTCCAATAAAACAGTGAGCATAGCTTGTGCATAGTAGCCTTGATTCCCACATGTCCTCCCACTGGTCCACTATG
>BQNB010170197.1:0-13700 GCA_026074375.1 Tanacetum coccineum | reverse complement strand
TTTCCTCATTACCGAGACATGAGTGACTGCTAGAATCCTTTTTGTGGAATATACATCTCCTCTTGGTTGCATACCTCTTGCAAAAGCATAGAAAGACTTACGTTGTTCTATCCAATATGAAATACCCCATAACACATACTTATCATAAGCAACCTTAACAGGACTCCAAATGTTTGGAACCATGTCTTCAATGCCTGGAAGATCATACTGAGCGGCCTTTATCTTGGTAATAGACGTCGTGTATGTCATAGTCGAAATTCCTCCTTGAAGATACTTAAGATCATTGTTGATGAAGAATTCGAACGGTACTCTTTGACGATTTCCACGCGTGATCAAAGGAAGGGGTTTGAAAAGATCAAATAGATAGTCACCGTCTTCAGGATTTTCCCAATCAAGCTTTTCTAAAAGAGCCTTACAGCATTCTTTAAAGTCATATTCTAATTCAGCATAACTAGAGCGTGTGCCTTTAAGTAGTCTGAATGCAGGTCCAAGCAGGACTTCTTAAGTTAAATTCTCAATTTTCAGGCCATTCAAGATGTATCCATAGAAGTCTATTGGAGTGCTCATCAATTCATCAAAGCTCTTCAACGATTTATCAGTAGAAGTAGAAGCTGCTAGAGTCATCAACTAATTTTGGGTTGGTCCTTCCTGAGTAGTCTTGCCAATATTCCAGTCAGGGTCAGTGGGTTCTTGAGGTGGTGTTGGTTTCTTAAACTAGTCACGTCTAGAAGCAGTCTCATCCCTTGGTTCATCTTTATTATCACCCTCTTGTGGCATGTCTGAATCTGCAACCTCGAACACTGGTTCCTCTGATTAAACAAACTTTCTAGTAGATTTCGGTTGAGACTTGGTGCCTTTGGAGGAGCCGGACGTAGAATCTTTCTTTTTCGGACCAGTGGTTGGTTCAGCATCTTTGCTTGTCTTTCTCTTCTTTAACCCTCGGTCTGATCCAGCGGAAGGGTCTTCATCTTTATCCTTGTCTTTTTGGCCACGCTTCAATGAATATACATCATAAGAATAGAAGAAATCTTTGTCGAGAGCGTAATATTTTTTCAAACCATCATAGAAATCTTGGTGTTCGGGAGCCATCAGATATGATTTACTTTTCTCCATTTTGTCGAGAAGAATCTTCTTTAACTCAAATTCAATAAGTGTAGAAGCAGCCTCGTAAGTAGATTGTGGTTGATAAGACACCTTTGCTAGAGTAACTTCATCACGTAATTCTTTAATCAACTTTTCAATCATAGGTGGAGCGAAGTTAGACACTTCCTAGGGCAGAATCTGAGGCAGCCGATCTTTTACTTGTTCTTTGATTCTTGTTGTGAGAGACTCTGAAAGGAAGTTCATGAATTCTTGTCTGGTTTATCCCAACCTTGTGTCTAGATGAATGTCAACTAAAGATGTCACTTGAGTATGTAGAGTGTCTTTCTTAAGATCAGCAACTTCTTTTTCTAATGCTGTGATTCTATCATTGAATCAAAAGACTGATGAGAAATCAGGAAGATTAGATAGAGGATTTGTAGTTTCAATTGTCAGCGAAGGAGTGGGTGTAGCTTGTATTGGTGTAGGAGTGAAGGTGTATGATGATTGAGGAGTGTTTGTGAATACCGGTGATGATTCAGGGATAACTAAAACAAGTATTGTAAGGAGAGTGGGTGCTTAAGTTCTAGGGACTTCATGGTGGACATGAACATCTAGTGGAGACACTATTTCTGCATCAGTTTGAGGAATATCTGAAAAATTTAGGAATTTAGATGCCAAGTCGGATGAGCGAAAAGAACTAGTAACAGTGACTCCTGTCTTCTTTAGAACAGTAGAAATTGTCACATAGGCATCTTCAACAACTTGTTCTTGAGTAGTCTCTAAATTTTCATTCCCTTGTTGAGCTTCAGTCATTTCAATATCATTACCCTCACCTTGAATAATTCCTGTAGCAGTCTTCGTGGGTTCTTTTAATCTTGCATCTGCATCATCATCAAATTGGTCGGTTGTATCGTCTTTTCCTTGTTCTTCATCACTTTTCATCTCATCATATTTAGATTCATTTTCTTGATCAAACTCTTCTTCTTTTTGATCATCATCATCAGATTCTTCATCTTGCTCCGAATCTGATTCTTGCTCTTCTCTTTCATTCTCTTGCTTACTGCTTTCATTACTTGATTCTTGTTCGTTGTTGCTGTCGTCTTCATCATTACCCTAAGATTCAGATTCACTCTCAGAAGAGTCATCATTGGTCACATCGAGAACCCTTAGTTTATCACCAATTCCTTCACTTGTGACAGTAGGTGTGATCTTTTCAACACTTGGTGGTTTCTCGGCAACCGTACCAGAACTACTAGGATGAGTCTTGTGAAAGTCCCTTAAGCTTTTCATTCTTGCTTCCTTTATTTGAGCTTTTTCAGACAGAGCTACTTCAGACAACAGCTCTATTCCTTTTCCATGAGCTACATCCACCTTTTGTTTTTCCTTTCTTTTTGATTTTGTTTTCACAGGAGGCTCTCTAATGACGATACCTATTGATGGCTTAAAAGCAGACTTTTTGGCACGTGTCTTCAATCTTTTGCCCTTTTTGACAGGTTCTTCATCTTCAGGGACTAGCTCACTTTCCTTCTTGGATGGAGAGGCTTTCTTGAATTTTCTAGCAACCTTGGGAGGCATCTCACCTATAGCATAGCCAAGATAAGTCTTGTACGCTTTACTTTCCTTCATTTTTGGACTTGTCAAACATTTAGGTAGAACTGCTCCATAGATCTGAGATGCTTCTCTTCTTGAAACAAATCTTAAGGTGTTAATCAAGTAGTCATCTTTGGAGGTATGCATCCTAATTCTGTTTCTCCAGGAGAGTGACTTTTCTTGAATGAGGAAGTGGTGAATGATAACTTTGGTGAAACGAGGGTAGTACATCTTTTCTTTCTTTTTGTAGACTATGTTGTCAATCTGATAGGTGAAGTCTTCCCAGATTAGTTCCACGTAGTCTACATTCTTCTGATGGTACATGCCCCAAACGATTTGTTCTCAGGAAAGACGAAGTTTGTCTAGACCACTAGTCTTTCCAGATAGGCTTCTGTTGATAATAGCAGCAGAAGTTCTCCACGGTTGATGCATCTGATCGATAACAACATCATTGAGTGAATTGATAACCCCAGTATAACCGAGATCTCTTAAGAAAGATATAGTGTCTTCTCCAGAAGGAAGATCATCAAAGTCACGACCAGGTACTCTTGGGCAAATCTGAAAGATATCTCTGAAGACTTCCAAGATAAGCTTGAATCGTTTCTTCTTATCAATCTTGAATCTGTAGAAGTCGTCATGTTTGTATATGCAATTCCAGAATTGATGCATATACACTTCAGGGACATCAGCAGTGATGAGAAATACAGGATAGCATGGAGTGAGTGCAAGTGAATCCAAAACAACTTGAAATGCTTCTTCTTTTGGTTTCAATCCTCGAGGGATTCTTCCATTAAATTTTCCAATGTCAAGTCGATTCTCTTTGGGAACAAGTTCAAGATCAAGCTTGGTTTGTTGAGTAATGATGGAAGTCATGATTCTGCTAAGAGTTGTCACATACAGTTCATACACACGCAAATATATATAACACTGATAGACAATCTAGGTCATGATTCAAGATTATTGATGCAAAACAGGGTTTACAACAGGAGATAAGCAAACAAATACAAGGTAACAAATTGATACAACTACACACAATGCAAATTACTGATACACATGCAACCAGGATACACACACTCTCATACACCACATTGATTATAGGTAAAACTAATGAAATCAAGGCAAACACTTAAGATTTCTAAGGAAAATTATACCTAACTTAATCACTATATGACAAGATAGGATTAAATTACACTTGGATTAGGTTATGAGGTTGAATTACCAAGATTACTATATTAATTCGATTAGGAAAAATCAAGTATAGTATGCCTTAGGATAGTGTATAGATCGCCCATATAAGGTTGTATGTATAGATCGCCTGTTGTAATGTCGTGTGTATAAATCGCCTGTTGTAATTAAGCATGTATTGATCGCCTGTTGTAATTAAACATGTATTGATCGCCTGTTGTAATTAAATATGTATAGACTGCCTGAGTTAATTCTCTGTGTAGATCGCCTATGTGAACTTGTGTATTGATCGCCTGAGTAAAGTTCAATATGTATTGATCGCCTGTTATAAAATTCTATATGTATAGATCGCCTATACAGATTTTTACACAAACAATTATCACCCTTTTATGCCTCTAAGTTTACTTAAACATGATCATATACCATCAATATATTATTCTAATATATTTAAAGCACAAATTAACCTAAAAAAATCCTGACTTAAGCCACGTACGACCCATATGAGCTCAAAACCTCATAAATTTCAAGATTTATCATGTAAGCATGCAACCAAGCACTTAAATGCACTCAAACTATCAATATACAAGTCTTAAACCCAAATCTATGTATATTTTGAAGTTTTTAACCCATTATCACTTTGTTCGACATCAAGAATCACTCGAAACCCATGAAAGAGTTAACCTTTATAAAAATTGTTTTAAGCACACCATCTAGACCCTCAATAGACCAAAACCCCTCTATCAATTTAACATTTTACACACTTTAAGTGATGATGAAAATTAGGTCAATTTGGGTTTTCGAGTGAAATGCAAAGGTTTGGTCTGATTAAATGGGTATGATAGCATTAACACGTGAATACCTTAAGATTAAAACGAGAAAGATCGAGTTCTTGAAGGTCTTGAGTTTTAGCAATGGAGGTTTGAAGGTTTGAGAGAGTGTGTTTGTTCGTGTGAAAAAGGAACGGGGCAAAGGGGGTGTTCTTTGTTTAAATCTTTTAAGATTTGGCAAAAATGCCCCCTGAGGTTTAATAGCACAACAAATTTTCTTAAAATTTATCCTAAGGCAAATACAAGTTTAGCACATGGCAACACTAGTCCCTAAGGTTTTCTAAACAGGAAAAAAATATTACAGTATGCATTAATACCCCTAAAGATTAAACATATATCAAATAAACTCAATTGAGTTAAAATTAATCAACTCCCCTTTAATTATTCACCTGAAACCATTAAAAACTTTTCCGATTGAAACCTTATTAATTATGAAAAAGATGATTTTGACAGTTTCTCCCCCTCAAATAATGACCCGTTTTCTATTGAAAGAGCTGTAGTCGTTATTTGATGGATCAAAATTGTCTTAGAAAAATGATGATTTGATGAATCTGAAAGATGATTATTGTAGATTTTGAAAATCAACACCCAAGAAAAATAAGATTTCTCTTATTTTGACACATAAGCGCACTGACACGTACACATACGGATTATAAGAATCACGGGTTACGATGCAAAATAATCACAAGCCTTTGAATGAATATAAAGTAATCCATTCCCGAGAAAATTAATTCCCGTTATGAGGTCAAGTTGTCTTTATGACGACATACTTGCCTTTAAGATGATGACCGGGTTGCTATTTGAAATAATAGCAAGCCATTTTGGCATGTTTTGAAAACATTTGAAACTTCTGTTCGAACTTCATTTACAGCCTCGTATCGTTATTAAATGACATTTCTAAGGCCGTAAATGTTATCGATTTTCAGAAGACATGCCAGAGATACATATTTTTATATTTTTCTGATTTTTAATTTTTTTTTTGAGAGAAATTTTATAAAAGGAAAATCTTTTTGGATTTTTTATGTTTTCATACGTACATATATACAGGATATGAGTTACCACCATCACTCGTCCGTTTCCTCTGCCAGACGTTTCAACATATCTGGAGACATGCTTCTCATACCAAGCTTATCGATCAAGAAGTTAAATCTCTCTTGAGGCAATGGTTTAGTAAAGAGGTCAGCCAGTTGGTATTCAGTCCGGATAAAGTATAGTTCTACGATTCCATTCTCTACTTGCTCCTTTATGAAATGTTAGCGAATATCGATGTGTTTAGCTCTTGAATGTTGAACATTGTTGCAACATAAAGCAATCGCACTCTTGTTATTGCGGTACAGAGGATTCTTATTGAATTTAAAACCATAGTCTGTTAGTTGTGAACGCATCCATAGGATTTTTGAGCAACATCCAGACCAGGAAATATATTCAGCCTTTGTACTCAAGATAGCAGTGCTCTTTTGCTTCTTTGACGACCAGCTAACAAGTTTGTCACCTAAGAACTGAGCGCTTCTCGATGTACTACGTCTAGTGTCCTGACACCCCGCGTGATCGGCATCTGCATAAGCTGTGAGTGACATATCGGTATCCTTCGAGTACCATAGTCCCATGTTAATGGTTCCGTTAAGGTATCGAAAGATCCGTTTCACCGCTTGTAAGTGCTTTTCGGTAGGCTTAGCCTGATACCGGGCACATAAGCAGACAGCATGGTTAAGGTCAGGTCTACTGGATGTAAGATACATTAAGGATCCAATCATGCCACGGTAAAGTGTAGCATCAACTGGTTTCCCCTGTAGATCTTCATCCAGTTTCTTGTTTTCAATCATGGGTGTGTCGACAGAATCAGTAGAATGCAAACCATATTTTTTAACAATTTCAGAAGCATATTTAGATTGGTTTATGAAGATGCCTCTAGGACTTTGAGATATTTGTAATCCTAAAAAGAATGACATTTGCCCCATCATCGACATCTTAAACTTATTGGTCATCTGATTAGCAAACTCATCACACATGGCAGTATTAGTTGATGCAAATATTATATCGTCAACATAAATTTATACCAGTAATATGTCATTTCCAGCATGCCGTGTGAAGAGTGTTGGATCAACTACACCTTTTGAGAATTGTTAAGAGATGAGGAAGCTTGACAGCATATCATACCATGCACGTGGTGCTTGTTTTAGACTGTAAAGAGCCTTTTTGAGCTTGTACACATGCGATGGGTTGTCCTGATCAACAAATCCTTCTGGTTGAGAAACAGTTGTGAATTATGCTTTCCTGACTTAGTACCGCTAGTTGTAATAGAATGTACCGACAGTTATAGTTTGTACCGTTAGTATTAGTTAGTATTAGTTTGTACCGTCAATACAAAATAGTTAGTACTGTTTAAGAGATATGCATGAGCTATTATAGGAAAAGATATGCATTATCTTTTACGCGTTTTGTAAGTCTGTTAGGGTTTATCCTTGGTGTATAAAAGAAACCCTACGGCATTAGAGAAGAGGAATCTCTCACCGCATCTCTCTCACCAAAAAGCAATCTCATAGTTAGTAATCTGTAATCATTTTAGCAGATTAATACAAAAGTTTAGTTATTAATATTCATTGTTCTTCTTAGCATTATAAGTTAGTTTCCGCATAACTTATATTGTTCATAGTCATTGTTTCATCTGTAGTTTATGTGGAACTATCCATATTGACTACAACCCTTAACAGGCTAGAAAGATCTATATTGAATTGGGATCTACAAGTGGTATCAGAGCTGGTTGAGAAGCTTTGAATAAAAAGAACATATTTTCTACACACAAGATTTGTTTATCGAAGAAGAGATGGCCTACAGCTCAAGTTCTTTAAATGCTAATTCTAAGGTACATACTTGTTCTACTGAATGTGAGCAATCATATGCTAATCTTAAAAAATTATATGATACTTAAAGGGAACAACTTGGTGATGCTAGTATAGAAATACAAGCTTATACACTAGGTTTAAAAAAGGTAGAAGCTCAATTAATATGTCATCAACAAAATCAACTTACTTATGAACAAAAGATTAGATTTATGAAAATTAATTTAGATGACAAAACTAATGTGCTCACTTATCATAAAAAACTATTAGCAGAAGCTATAAAAGAAAAAGAAGAGTTAAAAACCAAATTAGAAAAATGGGAAAATTCTTCTAAAGGTCTTAATAAACTGCTTGATAGTCAATTGAATACTAATTATAAAGCTGGTCTTGGGCATGATGGTGCAAAAAGAGTCTAAAGTAAATGAAACAATTACTAGTGTGTCTAAAGTTGAAATAAGTAATTTTAAAACTAGTAATGATAAAGTGGAAATGCCTAAAATTAAAACTATCAGGATGAGTGAACCCATCATTGAGGAATGGGAATCTGATAGTGAAGATGATGAGATTATGGTCAAACCTAAAGAAGTAACAAAAACAGTCAAACCTAGCTTTGAAAAGATTGAATCTGTTAATGCTAGAAATGAAACTGTTAGGCAAGCAGAAAACCCTAGGAAAAATAATAAGAGTTCTAGAGGAAATAAAAGAAACTGGAATGGTATGATGACTCAGAAATTAGGTGAAAATTTTGAGTTTAACAATAAGGCTTACTATGTATGTGGTAGTTTTGATCACCTGCACTATACCTGTAAACACAAGAGAAAGATTAATGATCAAAAACAGGTTAAACAAGTGTGGAACAACTCAAAGAGGGTGAATCACCAGAACTTTGGTAGGTTTTCTCACCCCAATCCAAAAAGTAACATAGTTCTACAAGCAGTACTAACTAAGTCAGGTCTAGTATCACTTAATCCTGACTAGTTAATACTGCTCAACCCATAAAAACAATGAATGATGATATGCCAACAACATACTCTTATTATAAAGCATATTCATCTGTTAAAAGACCCTTTACCAAGAAAACAGTAAATTACAACAAATATTTTAACAAAAGAGCTAATACTGTTAAGGGTACAAGGGTTAATACTGCTAGGCCAAAAGTAGAGGTTAACACTGTTAAGGCCTTAGCTAGCTGGGTTTGGAAACCAAAACATGAAGAATTAGCACATGTTTCCAAATCCAATAGTGCATCAAAGACCTTGACAAGATATGATTATGTTGATGCACTAGGTAGGTTCAAGTCTGTTTTGGCTTAGGACTTCAAAAGACACTAATTCTCTTATTGCAGGGCAATCCATAATTGGAGTGTGATGATTATGAATTGCTATGGTTTGTATTTTTTTGTGTTTTTGGACTAACTTTTTGTAGAAAAATTGAAGTTGCTATGTGTTACAAGAGTTAATTTTGGTTTGCTGAATTGTCATTCGGAAGTTACTGTTTGGATCCCATTAAAGTTACCACTGCTAAAGGTTTAGGGTTTAGGCTAATGATGGTTTGATGCAGTAACAAAGAAGGTACAACAACGTCTTGAGTATAAGCAAGGTTTTCGTATATAATTGAAAGATTAGTGACAGTTTAGTAACAGAAAAAGTGTCGCTAAAGAGGCGTCGTCTGGATACTTAAAAAAAGGTATCCTTAACAGTGATTATAATGGCTGAAGATCGTGCTTGAAGGTGTTTCTGATAAGCAGCAGGTTATAAGGGTTTGGCGTTCAGGATAAAGCAGAAACATATGGCAGCTTGTAAAGAAGTAAGGGTTTCGAAGTAGTAAGCCATGTGTTAATACTGCTCGTATAATATGTTGATGCTGCTATTTCATTTTGGTATTGATCTGTTATGGTATACAGATATGATTTTAATGCTGCAAGGTATTAATACTTAATACTGCTGGTAATTGTATTAGTGCTGCCAGTTTTAAGGAGAACAGTAGTAACAAGAGTTTGTACTGCTAGCCTTATAGCAGTTAATACTGCTAGGTTTATTCCTATTAGTTAATACTGGTAGATTTATTCGGGTTTCTACTGCTAGCGACATTTGGAAGTTAATACTGCCAACAAGTTTGGATTCATTAGTACTGCTACGCTTCTAAGTTTGTATTGCCCAAAGTTCAAACTACTTGGGTTTACGAGAGTGCACGTACTATCAAGGTATATTAGTACTGCCTATATTTTTGAAGTTAATGTGACAACTGTGGCTTGAGCAGGTTGGTCAAACCGTAGTGTTACTGTTGGGCTCAAAGAAAATGGGATTATGGAATTACAACTATTAAGTTCGAGTTTATGACAGTTTATAGTAGTATTATTTGCAAAGCAAAGATGCTTTTGATGCTAACATATACTTTATGTTGCTGTTTGGAGTATTAAAATTGTTCGAGTATACGCAACATGATTTAATGCTGCTTGGGTTCGACTATTATGGTTAATATTGTTCAAAGAAGGTTAGTATTGTTCGTTGCTTAGTGCTACCTTTATTGTGTTAAAACTACTCGAATGTGTTTCAACTGTTAGTGTTGTCCGAGATAAAAGCTTTATACTGCTCGTCATTCGTTAGTACTAATGCCAAGGACGACATAAGGTGATTAGTACTGCTGCTTGTTATATTCAGTTAGAGAGAAAACAGTAGTAACAATGACACTACTGCCATATATATTCACATTATTTCTAGTTTGTATTCAAGTGTTTCTGTAATACTACTGCTGTTATGGAACTCGAATACAAGACTTGATGTTTCTAGCATTCAAAGATAAGTTTGTAGTGCTGCTATTGGAAAGTGTGAAAGCAGTTTTATCTTAAAAAGTTTATACTGCTCATTGCATTTTAGTACTGCTATTGGAAAGCAGTTACTACTGCCAGCTTTGACAAATATCGGATAATGAAGCATTTGGGTTCTCGGCTAGGTATGGATATCAGATGACATACACGGTTTGGATCTCGGATAGTTTGTTCTTAGCCTGATTTAAGGATAGTAGTTTTGAGAATTGGCAAGCTACAAAGGATAGTAGAATTTTTAGGTGTTCGTTTCACTTTAACAAAACAAATGGTAATCAATTCACCATGTCTAACCGACACTAAGAATTGGCTATTCCAGTGCAAACGACATCTGGTAAAGAAATCTCAAATCCGTTAATGGCTGATAGTTTGCCAAAAACTACATGGTAATCAACTCACCATGCTTCACAATAAAGAGTTGGCTAGTCCAAAGCAAACGGCTCTTGGTAAAGACATCTCAAATCCGTTGATAGTTGATAGTTTACTCAAAGTTATATGGTTATCAATGCACCATGTTATTACAATAAAGAATTGGCTATTCCAGAGCAAACGACTACTGGTAAAGAAATATCAAATCCGTTTATGGCTGGTAGTTTGCCAAAAACTACAAAGCCAACTTAGTTGGTGTAGCTGTGTTGCTGAGTTGCTGAGATGTTGTGATGGTGCCAATGACTAGAAGCTAAAGAATTTCAAGTTTACAAAGTAACAAAACAGTTCAAGTTCATCAAAAAGCAAATTAAAGAGTAGCAGTGTGTTTGGATACATCCTCCTAGTGTTCAAGAAGCACAAACTAAAGAAACATGAAGGTTAACAAGTGAACATCATGTTTAGGGAAGGATTGTTGGGTTTCAGAAGTTTCTACAACTTAGTGTTGCTACTTATACAAGTTACTACTGCCAGTTCTACTTAGTGTTGCTGGTGAAGAATGCTAAAGATTCAAGAAAATAGACTAAGTAGTTAGTACAATTAGTTATAAATAGTTAGTACTGCTAGTATATTGTTAGTACTGCCAGTATAGTTAGTGCTGTTAGTAGTAAGTTAGTACTGCTAGCATATAATAGTTAGTACTGTTAGGAGATATGCATGAGTTATTATAGGAATAGATATGCATTATCTCTTCATACGTTTTGTAAGAACATTAGGGTTTTCCTAGGTGTATAAAAGGAACCCTACGGCACTAGTTAGATACAAGTTTCATATACAAGTTTCACAAATATTAATAGTTAGTAATCTGTAACCTAGCAAATTAATAGTAATCAAAGTTCTATTTTATTCACAGTTCTTTTTAGAAATATAAGTTAGTTTCCGCATAACTTATATTGTTCATAGTCATTGTTTCTCTTGTAGTTAGTTTGGATCTATCCAGATTGACTACCACCCTTAACAGGTTAGAAAGATCTATTAAGTCTGGGATCTACAATCAGCTCATAGATATCCTTCTCAATAACAAAACTCATCTCCCAAATGAACCTGTCTAGACGTCGTCGAGCTTTAATAGCCTCTTTGTGAGCTTCAGCAATCTCGGTCCTATGGGTACCCATACCCCATGCCAAAGATTGAACACGACTTCTAAGTATGCCAAAGTCATGTCCCAACTGATTTAGCTTGTATCTTGCAGAAAAGACAGATGCATATGCTACAGAAGAAGGTTCACCAACCTCGTAGGTAGACAATGGACCTTTGAAAGGTCTACCCATATTTGTAGTAGTGGTAACATGAATATCAAAATCAAAAGAGGATTCTGACATAAGAGGTGATGTTCGTAGTAGAGACAATAGTGGTGGAGATGCAGGAAGTGGTTCCCCCTCCTCCTTATCATTTATGTCCATTTCAGGATCCTTTTCCTCTTCATCTAAGTCCATTTCGGGATTCTCTTCCAGATCCTCCTTCTCATCATCTAAATCTTCATAAGGTTCCTCTTTGTCATCATAATCGACAGCATCAAGATAGTCATTGTCAAGTTCGGGAGGGTTTGGTGCAAGAAGTGGTTCAACTGGTAACTGATCGGGTATAGCTAGAACATGTTCGGGAGAAGCGAGTACAGACATGATGTCTACAAAAAGGTATACGTGCTCGTAGTTAGTTAAATATATATAAGAATTGTGATGTGTTAAAGAACAGGTATGGCCCACAGAATGTGAAGATGATAATAAGTGAAACAATTTAACTATAATTAGTAGTTATAATCTAGGTATAAAATGCAACCTGGTTCTCTATAACTTAGCTTTGGTAACAATCTGTTTTTGACATTATCTTGCTAATCTATCTCTTGTGGCTGTTGAGTCATTCATCAGCTCGGGGCTATCCCGCTCAATAACAAAACTCATCTCCCAAATAAACCTGTCTAGACGTTGTCGAGCTCTAATAGCCTCTTCGTGAGCTTCAGCAATCTCGGTCCTACGGGTACCCATACCTCGTGTCAAAGATTAAACACAACTTCGAAGTATACCAAAGTCATGTCACAACTGATTTAGCTCGTATCTTGCAGAAAAGACTGATGCAGATGCTACAGAAGAAGGTTCACCAACCTCGTAGGTAGACAATGGACCTTTGAAAGGTCCACCCACATTTGTAGTAATGGTAACAGGAATATCAAAATCAGAAGAGGATTCTGACACATGAGGTGGTGTTCGTAGTGGAGACAATGGTGGTGGGGATGCAGGAAGTGGTTCTTCCTCCTCCTTATCGTCTACGTCTATTTCAGGATCCTCTTCCTCTTCGTCTAAGTCCCTATCTAGATTCTCTTCTGGATCCTCCTCCTCGTCATCTAAATCTTCATAAGGTTCCTCCTCGGCATCAGAATCGACGACATCAAGATAGTCATTATCGAGTTCATGAGGGTTTGGTGTAAGAAGTGGTTCAACTGGTAACTGATCGGGTATAGCGGGAACATGTTTGGGATAAGCGGGTATAGACATGATGTCAACAAAAAGGTATACATGCTCGTAGTTATTAAATATATATAAGAATAGTGATGTGTCAAAGAATAAGTATGGCACACAGAATGTGAAGATGATAATGAGTGAAATGGGTTAATTATAAATAGTAGTTATAGTCTAGGTATAAAATGCAACCTGGTTCTCTATAACCTGGCTCTGATCTAACTAAGACTCTCAGTTAGTAATTACAAAATAGAACTACTATTCTATTACATGATTCTTACAAAGGATAAGATATTACTATGGTACTAGTCTATTATGTGTCAGATGGTAATTGTAGTTCTGGTGGATCAGCATCTCCATAAGTGGCCAACACATCAATGCTTTTGGTAGGGCGATTTTCTTCGAATCCCCTCCAGTACATCTCTTGCTGTATAGCATGCATTTGAACTCGTACATTATACAACTCACA
>BQNB010170195.1:0-13700 GCA_026074375.1 Tanacetum coccineum | reverse complement strand
TATTATTTATATATGTCAGACGTATAACCTTTTAGAGGTTATAATAATCGTATATCGACTGACTTGAAGGGATAATCATGATCATATAATTTATGAAGCTTAAGGTGTGTTTATTTAGTCTCTAAACTTGTCCTACAAGTTAGACTATAACACCTCTTCAAATTTTATAAATCGACATTTTCCTCCCTTGTACTTTTCATAGTTTGACCGGTCACAACCAACACCTCACGGGTTTGGTTTTCGTACTAACAAGTTTTCTCACTTGTTAATATCTATTAATTAGTTATAACGTCTAACGTTATAATTAAAGACCGTTTTAATTATTTCATAAAATATATTAATATAATTAATATACGATAAATATATTAATTACATTAATAAACGTATCCTCTGTGTATACGTGTGTGCCCCCATAGGCTCACATATTTCCAACCGTATATTTATTTATGATGTGGACATATCCCAACAGATCGTTGGTATTTGTGATTACTAGTCGGCTTATTATATTGGTTCGTTGTGTTCTCTGAGTACTACTGTGATTTTCTTTTTGATACCACGCTGCCATCTTGTGTTGTTACTACTTGTGTACCATTCTGTTCCCATACAAAACCCTACACCTAACATGAATTTCACACATGATGATCTTATAATCTTGCGAGGACTATTGGCCAAACTCGGGGTTAATGACAATGTTACTCGTGAACAGTTGAAAGGTAATTCGGTTATGCAAAATACCTCCAGCTCGGTGGACCTTCATACAGGTTCTCCTAGCCCAAATTATGCACTTCATACAAGCCCTCCAGGCTTCCCCTACAGGCCCACCAGATGCTATATCAGCCAGCCCAGCAAGTCCCTTTTTTGGCCCAGCCAACAATTGTATTCTTATCCGACCCACCTCCCTCCTTTGGGACAGCGGGTCCAACCTTTAACTCATTTGGGTCAGCAGCTCACTCCGGGTCACTCAACAGGTAAAATATCGGGTCCTCTGGGTCATGGATACAACTTGGTCAGCTGGCTATTTTGGGACATTCGGGTCAACTTCTGGGACATGAAACAATTTTACCTAATGCTTTTCATGGCATGCCTCTTCATGATCCCGTTCTAGGTAATTGGAAGATGGACACGAGTTCTCACCTTAATGATTCTGTTCATAGTCTTAGTGATGTTCTTAATATGTGCATTTATCCACTATTTCAGTTGGTGATGGTTATTCCATACCCGTTACCAACTCTGGCCATAGTATTTTCCATACACCTCATCGACCCCTTCATTTAAACAACGTTCTTATTACTCCTAATATTGTCAAGAACTTAAATTATGTTCGTCAGTTTGTTCGTGATAATAATTATACTGTTGTGTTTGATGCGTTTGGTTTTTCTGTTAAGGATTTTATGACCCGCCAGGTTCTTCTCCGGTGTGATAGCACTAGCGATCTTTACCCGGTCACGAAACCTTCCACTATACCTCATGCTTTTCTCACCAGTGAGTATATGTGGCACCAACGCCTCGGACATCCAGGGAGTGAGGTGTTACGTCGTATTCTTTCTAATAATTCAATTTCGTATAAAGAGAAACCTCCCGTTCTTTGCCATACTTGTCAGCTTGGCAAACATGTAAGGCTTTCGTTTGTTAGGTGTAATACGTTGGTCAAGTCTTGTTTTGACGTTGTTCACTCGGATTTATGAACTTCCCCAATTCCGAATCTTTCTGGCTTAAAATACTACGTTTTGTTCTTGGATCATTATTCGTAGTTTGTTTGGGTTTATCCGTTAGTTAATAAATATGATGTTTTGTCAAAATTTGTGTTGTTTCGTAACTTTGTTCACACTCAATTTAAGTGTGAGATAAAGTATTTTCAATGTGATCATGTTGGTGAATTTGACAATCATGCCTTCCATAAGTTATTTGCTGATAACGGGATTCAGTTTCGCTTTTCTTATCCACACACCTCACAACAAAATGAAAAATCTAAAAGGATGATCCACACTATAAACAACACTATTCGCACGTTACTATTTCAGGCTCATTTACCTCCTAATTATTGGGTTGAAGCACTTAACATAGCCATTATCTTATTAAATATTTTACCATCACGCGCCATTGACAATGAGATACCTTTTACCTGTCAACTTGGAACCAAACCTGACTATTGTGTTCTACGTACTTTTGGGTGTCTTTGTGACCCTCACCTTGACACCACTCACAAACTTGAACCACGGGCTACACCTTCTACTTTTTGCGACATGCCACCCATCACCGTGTATACCGTTGTCTTGACCTCAACACAAATAAAATTATCATTTCCCGACATGCTATATTTGATGAGATGATATTCTCTTTTGGCTCGATGACACCCACCTCACCACCCTCATATGATTTTTTGGACGAGTCAAATGATCTTATTTCTACTATCATTCGGTCCTTACCCATAACAAATACCACCGACCCTCAAATATCTCCTACCGCAACTAATCCTACACCACAACAAATGCCTTTAGATGGTAATCCGGTCCAATAATCCCCAAACCATACGACCCAACAAACACATACCCAAACGATCCCCACTAGCCCCATAGTCTAGCCAGCCCAACCAACACAAACAGTAGCCCAGTATCTGAGCCGACCCAACAAGATATTCAAACCCAACCCATTTCACAACATATTGTTCACCCAAACTCGATTTCAGTTCATCCCATGGTCACACTGTCACACGCTTTCGTGTCAGGTCTAATCGTCCTCCTAAGCGTCTTAACCTTCATGTGTCTTCCATTTTACCTTCTTTTTTTTGCGACATGTCACCCATCACCGTGGATACCATTCCATTGACCTTAACACAAATAAAATTATCATTTTTTGACACGTTACATTTGATGAGACGGTATTCCCTTTTGGCTCGATGACTCCCACCTCACCACCCTCATATGATTTTTTGGATGAGTCAAACAATCTTATTTCTACTATCATTCATTCCTCACCCATAACAAATACCAACGATCCTCAAATATCTCCTACCGCAACTAATCCCACACCATAAAAAATGCCTTTAGATGGTACTCCGCTCCAATAATCCCCAAACCACACGACCCAACAAACACACCCCCAAATGATCCCTGCTAGCCTTATAAACCAGCCGGCCTAACCAACACAAACAGAATTGACCCCTACTAGCCCAGTATCTCAGCCGACCCAACAAGATGTTCAAACCCAACCCATTTCACCACCTATTGTTAACCCAAACCCGGTTTCAGTTAATCTCATGGCCACACACTTTTGTGTCAGGTCTAATCGTCCTCCTGAGCGTCTTAACCTTCATGCGTCTTCCATTTCACCATTACCTAAGTCATATACTGATGCGTTTAATGAACCGAATTGGCAAAATGCTATGCGTGATGAATATAATGCACTTATTAAAAATGACACTTGGACTCTTGTGCCCGACCCACGCACACCAATATTGTTCGTTGTATGTGGTTATTTCGTCATAAGTATTTGACATATGGAACTCTTAGTCGCTACAAGGCTCATCTTGTGGAAAATGGTAGTACACAGTTAGAGGGTATTGATGTTGATGAGACCTTCAGTCCGGTTGTTAAACCGGGGACTATTCAGACTACATTGTTTGAGGAGTTTTGTATCAGTTTGAGCGTCCTGTGTCCCCCGGCTCCAACTGTGGGAGAGTGTTAGCCTGTATTATTATTATGTATAGTTATTGGGCTCAAGCCTGTTTCTAGAATGATCTATGAAAAGTATTGTTAATACAAATAAACCAGTTTTAAACAAAACGTTTTTACAATCAACTTAGACCTAAGTTTTATTAATGACAAAACATAACCATTCTAACTCACCATTCTTCTCAAACCTCTTATCATCTCAAAACATGATCTCTTTACTATCTCCCATCTTTGTAGAAAAACACATGCAACTTGAAAAAGTACACAAATCTTTTTAAACCCTAACTTTACACAAAATCATCTTACACTTATTAATTTAATTACTTCATTTAGTGTATAATCAAATGCAGCAAATCCAAGAAAAATCTCATAAGAATACACAAGATTTCTCAAGATTTTGCAAATCAAAATCCGGATGTAGTTACTGTTTGCCGTTGCCCTTAGTTTTGCAAGCCGGTGCCATTGGTAAACAGCACCGGAAGAACCGGCCTACAGTAAAATATTTGGCTATAAATACCAAGCCATTTCTCATGTTTTTACACACCTTTCTCATCTAATCTTCTCTCTAATCAACTGATCTCTCTCTCTAGCATCGCTTCTTCTAATTCTTATGTAGGTAATTCACTTCAAGAAAGGAATTGCCAAATACGCGAAAGTTTCAAGCACGCATCAAAAGTGTCTTGATCTTGATTCTTCTTCTTACTTCTTTCAAAAGATCATCTTGATGTGATTAATTGTTGTATTGTTAGTTGTACATCAAGTGTAGTTGTGTTATCATCGATTCTTGTGTGTGAGAAATTCGGTGATCATCTTTGTAACCTATAGAAGTGTACCATCGTTGTGAAGGCTTCTCCGCCAAGTGAAAGGAGCTCGGTGACTAGTGTTCAACAAACTCTCGAGTAGGTGACTCGGGGAGTGGAGTAGGGCAATGAAGGTGTCCTTGTAGCCGAACCACTATAAATACTTGTGTCCCAGTGATCTCTTTCTATACTCTATCTTTTCTTTACTCTTACATCTCTTACTTATTAATTGTTAAACATCAATATCTAGATCACTTCACAAAAAGTTTCAAAAGTGTTAAACAAATCTAAAAAGATCGAAAAATCTTGGAAAAACTTCAACCCCCCTTCTAGTTTTCCCACAAGTATATATTGTATTGATCCTTTGATTAATGGACATTAAACAATTACACACTTACAAACGCAAGGCTGGCTTTGTTGGTGGGTGATGGATCACCTTTGTTGTGGCCATCAAGCGCCACCACCGATAAAAACACCTCTTCGTCACACGTGATGCAAGGGAAAAAGGGAGATAGAGGTGTTCATCGTCACCTCTATTTATTTATTTTTTGTGAGTGTGAGATATTATTTGGGGTTTATATAAAGTGGGTGTTTTGAAAGTGATGATCCTAAAATGTAAAATGTGATGATAGTGGTGATGTGAAAATGATGATAGTGTGATCATAAAAATTAGTCTTAAGGCTAGGATATGCGTGGCAAAACAAACGGGAGGGGAACTTATGTTTAGAAGTTATTTTTTTTGCGAAACAAAACAAAATTATTGCCAAACAATAATTATAGCAACCGTGTTACAAATATTAAGTTGGTCACCGAAGATCTTAATCCGAGACTTTATTATACATTTTTTGTTATCAAACATCAAAGAAACCGAGTTAGTCTTAATCTTTTGGTCACAAATTCAATTGTGCTTTCAGATAATAGAAAAAAGTTCAATTGAATTTGATTATTTTGATCTTGAAAGTGAAGTCCAACGAATGTAACGTATAATTCCAATGCCATGGAAGTTAGATGTGCATCCCTTACAATCTTTTATGGTCTTTATATCCTCTCCGTTGTTCTTCAAGATCAAGGGTTAGGGTTATTATGTTTGCGTTATGGTTTGAAAATGTTGCGCTATCATTCTGGTTATATCTTTATTTTTAGGGTTCGACCGGAGTGTATTGGGATCTGTTAGTTCTGCCTTGATTTCTGGTAGATGCGTGATAGTTTTATCGTTTTCACACCATGATTTCAAATGGTAGATGATGTGTGTGATGGCAGCTGGTCTAATTAATATAAAAGTAGAAGGGTAAATATGTAAAATTATAATTTAAGTCATAGACTTAATATGGAAACTCTTCCCTCCTTGCTTTTCTTAGAAAGTTATTTGTTAATTTTAAGCACAAAACAAACAAGCCTTTAGTGACTTAATTAATTTACCTATTTTTCAATTACTACTTTTTAAGTCTTTATCAAACACTACATCACTATAATTGTATTAATAACCGTTTGTATCATCCATATTATATTAAGGTAAATAAAATTGGTAGAGTTCCATATATGTATTTCTAAAAACCTAAATTGTGTATATTCGACCTAAACTTATAATTGCGTGTATATCTTCTTAAAAGCTCAAAAATTACATATATATCCAATTAAACTTATAATTACGTATATATCCTTCTTAAACCTTAAAATACATGACAACTGTAATATTATATATATATATATATATATATATATATATATATATATATATATATATATATATATATATATATATATATATGATGAATTCATTTCAGCACTCATATAATATATGAGATAAGGTGATTTGTTTGTGAGGTTAAATATTGTTTTGATATATTATTTTTTTATTTAGTTAATTTTAAACCCAGTAACATCATACCTTTGAATTTTTTTTTTTGCTATTTATAAAAATATAATTATTATAATTTAGAGTTCAAAATAATGTTAAATACTTATTTTGATATATATAACATATTAAAAGTTTAAAAATGATATGTATGGAATTATGAAGGTTTGAAAAGGAAATACGTTCAATTAAAAAAGTTTAGAAATCATATATATGCAATTGGTGGTTTAAGTTCGATATATATGCAATATTGTATCGTTTGAAATGATATATATGTAATTTTTTTAATAAAATTGGTTACATAATTATTACTATTATTATTATTATTATTATTATTTTATAATTATTATAATATTCTTTTGTTAAAAATCCAAGAAATTTTAAAAAATATTATTGTTATTGTTATTATTTTTGCTTTTATATTTACGAACATTGAGGAGAGTTATATTGAATATTAAACATTGCTTGGATACCAGAGGATTCATTCCCACCATTCATCTCAAAAGAAATCAATGGCTAAGATTAAAAATATTTAATTATTTCACATATTATTTAAAAGTTAAATATCTCCTAAACCGTTAACCATTAAGCGAGAAAAAAATATACCATCACGACGAGCATTTAATTATCTTTCTATAGATATCCACTTTACTTTCAACAATTTTTTTTTCGTTTTTTCAGGTTGTTTTACGTTTTTTTTCGTTGTTGAAACTTGCATGAAAACATAATATGTGATGAAACACTAATTTGAATATTCTTATAAAATCACAAGTGATTTAACAATAACATCGAATTATATGTGATTGCATTGGAATTACATATCATATATGATTTTAGCATATGTGATTTATCAGTAATATCACATCTGATTTTATTAGTGTTTAATCAATGAAAAAAGACGAAAAATGTAAAAAACAAAAAAAAGGTGAAAAAAACGATTTTTTTGGTCGAAAGTATATCAAAATGGATATCTATAGAAAGATAATTAAATGTTTGTCGGGATAGTATATTTTTTTCGCTTAACGATCAATGGTTTAAGAGATATTTAAGTTTTAAAAAAAGGATGAAAATGAGTTTTGGTTTCAATCACATCCATTGGATCAAGATGGAAATGGAAGGTGAGGATTAGTCTCTTGGTATCCATACAAAGATTGGTATCCAAATGAACTTAAATCACGAACATTAACCCTGAAAAGTGAATTATGAGGTTCCTTTTGTTTCATCCTTCCCTCATAGGAGTATAGGACCACAAATCTTCACTTGTTCTATCTTCTAGAACCCGCTTATTGAGTGTTGGCTTCAAATCTTCAAGTCTCCATCATAAGATATCTATGGTGAAATGGTGGGGACGCTGTAATATTTCGCGTGTGGTAGCAATGACATAAATTCTAAAGCGGACGACGACAGATAAGGTCACAAAGCGTTGTTGTGGTTTGTATAGTATCATCAAGTTTTAAACATGTGGAAAATGTAAGGATATTGTGGCCATATTCTTTAAAAGGTTTCTAGAAGCTTAAAATAATCTCACTACACACTATAGGAGTTTAGTTATCAAACGTGTACAATTATAAATACTGAAGAACTACATAAGCGTGTTGTTAAATTTATATTTACTGTATAAGAAAGGATTAATAATGTAACCATTCAGTATTTGAGTTTTTCTCTATACTCATGATATGGTAAGTTAGTAAAATAGTTTTTTGGGTGGTGTTCAATTGTTGGTGCATGATGTGCCACCTATTCAATATCTATCTTATCTTATTTTATAATGTAGTTTTTCTATAGCATGAAATTGTAACAATTGTGTGTACTCAGATTATGCACGGGGTATTCCTAAAGTACTAACAAAAGATGTTTAAAATACTATTTTTTTAAATCGGATAAAATCGGCTAAATCGTTCATGCCAACTTTTATAAAAAAAAGTGAAATTAATGCTGTCAAAGTGGTATTAATGATGTAACCATTCAAACACACTTCAAGAAGTAGTTTAACACAAAATGTGTAAGTGTACTCGTTTTTCATTTCAAATGAATGTTTATGACAATATGTAAATTCAAAATTTGACTTCTAAAAGCTAATCTTATAACAATTGAATCTTAAAGTATTTTGAAACATATTATTTAGAAAAATGATTCGTATATATAACTAGCAAGCTTACTTGTATGCCTGATAATTTGATTGGTTGATTTGAAAAAAGTGGTTGGTGAAAATTTAAAAGGAGATAATAAATGATTCAATTGTAAAAGTGATTTATGTATTATGCCTAAATAACATTACTCTTTTATTTATGTTATACATATAATTTCAGAAATTTATAAGTTTTTATATAAAAACCCAATCCGATTAATCCCAGTTAACTTCCGCTTAACCGATTAATCGCTAGGTGATATCAGGTTGCCTGACTGGCGTCTATCGATTTTTACAACTTTGGTATTTTATATAATTAAGTAAAAGAAAATGGCGAACATTGTGTAATTTGATCAAATTAGCAAGGGAAAAGTTACAAAGGTGAAATGGTTTGATGGCATAAAAAATGGGGTCTGTTTGTGTGTGAAGAAAAAAGAGCAAACAAAATGCAATTGAAGAAATTTGTACATAAATCACTCAATTCGTGTGAGTTATCGTATAACAGTGAGTAATAAGTGGATGATATTAAAATCATGAATGTAGATAATGGTTTGTAGGAATATAATGGTATTGTCTAACCATAAGTTATGTATGTATTGATGATGTAACTTAAAAAGATAGAAACTTGTCTCATACATGGGTTATAGATAAGCACTCGTGGGCCAAAAAGCTTCCACTATGATATACAGTATATATATATATATATACACACACGTTACCCCTATTTTAAAGAATTGTTTATTATTTTGCGATTCAGTGTATAAGTTTTGTGAACATACGTATTCTTTTGATATAGCGTGGTTAAGTATGTTTTGGTAAAACAGGTTTAAAGGGGGTCGAAAAGATCATATATAGTATAATCACATGAACTATATACGTATCGAAAAGCTGGACAAAAAAAGGAACATTAGGGGTTGAAATGTGCTTACAAGGTTGCAAAGAATAACATGATTCTTCTAGGATTGATGATCGACGATTGCTTGAAACTATTTGATCTTTTGTTGATCAGCCTACATTTTGTCGGTGTCCCGTTGGTCGCGACAGTGGTGGTAACTATGCTAATTTGATGGACTTCTTGCTCATCCGTCCCCGTCGTTATTGATGGTATCAATTTGTCGGACATGACACCTGCATTTGAAATCCAAAATGGCAATTCAATAAATTAAGTGAATAATACTTGGAATACTTTAAACATTGAATTAAAGAAATGACTCAACTTTAAAAGAAAGAAAAAAAACGGCTTTTCCGCCGCATGCAACCGTATCGAATCATTCAAATTACGTACATGTGCAATTTGGATCATATGGATAGGAACAAAAAGGAATCATTTTATTTACTTGAGTTGTAATATACTTTATGTAATTAAATGAAAATTTATGTATGTTTAGAAGACAATAGATTGTTGCTGACTTGCTGTTCAAAACTTCATGTACTAAGAGCATACGGTATGGTGGCGAGGGTGCTCGCCGTTTTTTAAGTGGCACGTCGCCACCACACCACAACGGCTTTGCCGTTTTTTTTTCTTTTGATTTTCGCCGTTTAAACGAGCCAGAAGACGACAAGAAATTTTCAAATGTAACCGTTGTTTTTGCATTTACTAGCAACGGATAGTTTTTAAAACATAAAAAAAACTTATTATTATTTTTTTAAATCATGCCTACTTTTCACTATAAATAACACTTCATTTTAACATTTTAACACATCTTTTGGTTGTGAACATAAATTTAATAATGTTCAAAAACAGTATAATGATCTAAATGAACAATATAATGAGTACTATATACATGTTCAGGCTTATAAAAATCTCTTAAAACATTAGAAAAACAAAAGAGAGTCTATCAGTAAAATCAGTTAGGATATGAAGAAAAGATTAGAGTATTGTCTATTGAATTAGAAAATACAACTAATCTACTAAAACATTCTGAAAGAATAAATGTTGAAGCAGAGATAGCAAAGAAAGATTTACAGATTAAACTGGATAATCATTTAGCAAAGACTGAAAAGTGGACATCTTCTTCACAACTGCAATATCTTCCATCACAATCATCACAACAACAATTCAAAGTACCACAAGCCAAAGAACCCGTGATGCAAGGTGTAGAGGAAAAAAAGTGTCGAAAAAACAACCCATTTTCGATTTGGACGAGGACGATGATGATGACGTGGAAGAAAAGAGAGTGAATACCCGTTGGAATCGCGACGAAGAAATCTTGCTAACCGAGAGTTGGGTCGAACACTCTCAGAATGCCAGTATCGAAAAAGACCAATCCGATGACGTGTTTTGGAACCTGATTATGCACGATTTCAACACGCGAACAAAAAGTGCTCCTCGTACCAAAAATATGATGACGGGAAAATGGAGCAGGATTAACGGTTATTGCCAAAGGTTCAACGCTATCTACAAACATTTAACACGTAAAAGCGGGGAAAAGAAGGCTGACCATATCAAGAATGCAAAGAACACTTATATGGAGGGATATGGTAATAAAAAGTTTCAATATGTTCACTCGTGGAATATTTTGAAATCGTACCCCAAATGAGATGCGGCGAAGCCGGTTGATGAAGATAATATCGCAGAGCTATTTGGCCCTGATCCGAGAGCTCGTCCCGCCGGACCTTGACCGCGAAAAAGCAAAATCGGTCGACACGTCGAGCACGGGGGTAGTCAATCGGAATCTTTAACGGGGTTATAAACTCAGTAGACGCATATGTGAAGCTGCCTCAGCCGCGTACGAGGCGAAGAGACTGAAAGAACTAGGGATGCTTGAGTGTAGAGAGTTGGAGTTTCTTATGATTGACACCTCCACGTTGCCAGCAGAGAAAGCCCTTTACATCGAAAGGAAACAAGCTGAAATAATGAAAAAATATCCGAACACTTAATTTGTCTTTCGTACATTTTTTTATGTTTCGTATGTTTTTTTATGTTTTGTATTATATTTTAATATTAATGAAATGAATTAAATTTGTGTGAAAAAATAAAAAAGAAAATAAAATTGTGGGTGATGAGACTAAAATAAAGAGGTTGATAGTATTTTAAAGTTGGAGTGAGAAGCTAACGACACCCGTGGGGCCAAAACGAAAAGCCAAAAGCTCTTCACGATACCTTATGCTTTGATTTATCAAATGTCAATCCCTGTTCATGAACAATGAAGTTTCCACAAATGTAAAAATTTAAAAACCCTATAAAGTTTAAAAATAATTATAGTCCTTAACTTTTTTTTTTCACTTCATTCTCATTATTTTTATAGAAATTTATAGTTCCGTCTAAATTTAGTAATTTAACAAATTAACCTAGCAGGCTAGCATATTATATTTATATTTTAATTTCATTTACATCATTATTATTATATTTAATAGTGATGCGATTAACTTACAAAAAGACAAATATGTCATGTAGCTTCAATTGTTTGATATTTTTTGTTGGTTATTACTAGGAACTTTTGTCTTTCGATAATTGTTTTAGTCTTAAAATAGTTCAAATAGTATAGTTTTAACTCGAATGAGTTGTTTCTTTTGTCAATATACGATATCATTTGACACGTATACGCTATTGGGAAGTTAAGTACTAATTAAATTATCAGTGATTAATAGAATGACAATTATCTTTTTCAGAATTCAACAAATCGTTAATTTTAAGAGATTTTTTTACTATGTACTCGTATTTATTATTTTATCTTTACTTTTTAAATGTATTATACCTATTTTACCATATAATAAATAGAAAAAAAGTTTAATTCAAAGCTATTATTTTTGTATATACCGAAGTAAAAATCTAAGTCATTCATTTTATATATGTAAAATAATAAGATTGATTAACATTTTTAACTAAAAACCACTTACACCATTTTCTTAAAAATTACATATCTTAACAACCAAAAACCGTTAACATGCATAAATCAAATTAACGTGGACAAGCATTTAATTATTTTGTAATATGCTTTCATATATTTTCAACAAATTTTGTTTATTTTGGTAATTTTTGATTTTTTTGGTGCATTATTTTCGTTCGATATATCACATGTGACATATTATTAATCTGTAAGTCAAAACACTCAACATGCTGTTGTACAAATGAGTATAAATATTTGTGTAGAATATCAAATGATCATTGTCTTTGGCATTGAAAAATACAAATCCTTAACTTTCAACCTTATATCACATATAAAGTTTGAACCTCCAAATGAATGCAGTTTATTTATAGAAGTTGAAGAAAATAAAAGATTTTTTTATAGTAAAACCCGATTGATGTATCTAATATGATATAATACAAAATTGTAAGTTTAAACACTTAATATGGTGTTGTAAAATAAGCATGCATTTGTATAGAAATTCAAAAGATTCACTATTTTTTGCATTGAGAACAATGGCGGAACTTGAACATTTATTTTGGGAGGGCCGAATTTTTAAGAACATACGAAAATAAAAAGATGGACAATAACTTTAAGACCGAAGAAGTAATATTTACACTAGTCGTCACAAATTTTGGGGGGGCCGGGACCCTCCCCCGCCCCTTAATAGTTTCGCCAATGATTGAGAAATATACATCCTTACATTTTCAACCATATATCACACATAATTTTTAAACCTGTAAATCAATACAGGTTATTTATAAAAGTTGGAGAAATAGAAGAACTTTTTTTGATATTCAAACTAGTTTGATATATCACATGTGGTATAACATTAATCTGTAAATTTTTTTAACAGTCAAACATGTTGTCGTAAAAATTGGAAAGGATTTCTTTCCAACTCAAGATGATTTACCCTTTTTTATACTAAAAAATAATACTTATATCCATGTTACGACAACACGTTTAGTTTTCGAATCTACGAATTAATGTTATATCACATGTGATTTATAAAGCGAGTTTGAATATCGAAAAAAAGTTTCATATATTTTCTTCAACTTTTATGAATTCGACTTAAAAATAATGACCTTGTAAGTCCAGAATCTCTATGTGAATATGGATTGGAAAATAATGATTTGTATTTTTAAATGCACAAAACAGTGAATTATTTGGAGTTCTTCATAAAAATTTTTTGCAAAATTTACGACATCATGTTGAGTTTCTGAACATACAAATTAGTGTTATATCACATGTGAAATATAATGCAAACTCACGTATCGAAAAAGTCCAAAAAGAATGTAAAATAAAAGTTTATTGAAAGTATATATGAAAGTGTCTCCCTATTGAAATATAATTAAATGCTTTCTCTAATAACGTACTTCGTAATTTGTTTTATCTGAT
>BQNB010170194.1:0-13700 GCA_026074375.1 Tanacetum coccineum | reverse complement strand
CTTGAATGATTCAACGACATATAATGTATTTGACATGTTTTGTTTTCTTGTAAACACATGATCAAAGAATTTTTGAAGTGTTATGTCTTCTTGTGAACACATGAACATGGAGTTAATGTACTTATTCAAGAAATATACATTATATCATGCACTTGGTTGTAAAATACTGTGTATTCAATTTGGCTTGACTCAATTGACAGGTATTTGATCAAAAATCAAAAAAAATCAAGTGGGAGCACTATGTTTTCTTTTTCTTTAAAATTCACATGTTGTGTAACATATTGAAGGAATCATTCCATCTAAGATAGATTTTAATCCTTGAGGTTGGAATGAAAATGAAATAAACATATGCGGAAATTAAGTCCAACACAATGCAATACATCATTGAAGCAAGTCTTATATGATATATTTCACTTGAGATAATTTAATACATGGATGGAAACCTTGTGTTTTTAACGAAGGATTCATCATGTATATCTTATATTGTGTATGAGACTGGTTGTTGCTTTTGCACAAGAGCAAGATGAGCTAACAACGATAATATCTAATTGAGAGTGATTTAGATGACTGTTAAAACAAATGTTTACGAATTATATAAGGCATAGTGTTGTTCGTGTACACTGATGCTAGAGAATAATCAATTCTAGTTGAAGTAGGATTTCATCATTTATGATAAATCTGCTAACTAGATATGCTCAGCTAAGAGCATTGTTGCAATCTATAATACTAAAAGATTGAGCCCCTAAATTTATTTGGGTTGTATCTTTAAATGATCTCAACTCAAAATCGACTTCCTTCCTGCGTGTAATTCATTCATTCGGTCAGTTAATGCAGTTTGAGTATTAATACGAAGAAGATGAAGTGTTATGTGTTTATGGACCATGAAACATCTCCATCTTCCTGAACTATCCACTGCCCTAACCCCATTATCTATTCCATGCCTCTCTCTCTCCTTCTCCCTCCTCTCTCTCACACTCACATGCAGAAATTGATCAAACCCATAAACTAGGAAAAAAAGCAGCAGTGATGGATAAAAGATCGAGGGTACCAAATAATCAGGTGAGGCGTCCAATACATAATAGTCATATTTATAACGTGATTGTTTAGGTTAATTGTTAAACCCAGGCATGAAGATGATTATGAGATTTAAATAAGAGAAATTAGGTTTTTTAGTTTTTATGGTTTAATTAGTTGGAATTTAGGTGTATTTGTATGATTGATGACTTATATTACCCGATTCCTATGTTTGATTTTGGTCAAATTAGATCTTAAATTATGTGGGTTTATGCTTATTTATGCTTTTTGGTTGCTTAATCTTACGTGTTAAATGTTATGAATCAATCCGTGTTAACTGTTATTTAACCTTTGTTAGGGTTGTATCATGGGAATTAGGGCTGTTTGGTTTACCTTTTATTTTGTTTACACTTCTGATTTTCATGTTTTGTACAGATTTTTGGTTTTGTGCAAAGACAAAGGTTGCAAAAACTTGAATTGTTGCAATTTTTTAACAAAACAACATCAGTTGTGCCTAACAGGTTGGCGAGCATAGTTTTTCATTCACAAGATTGTGTGTTTGGTTGTATCGACATCTTGCTAATAGATTCTCTCTTAGTTGAAACATATGTTCTTAGTTTTTGTTATGTTTAAATTAATTAACGGTCCATAATAAGAATTATTTTTGTAATCGGTTTCTGCAGGAGTGAGTGAAAAAGCAACAAGAATAGATGTCAAAGCAGATGCCGTGACAGTGATAAGGATTGGGATTGCTTAGGGAACAAAGACAAGTATTTTAATTATTGTTTCAAGCTTTGTTTTTGTTATTCTATCTTATAGTTTTTTATCAAATTTTCTTCTATAATCTAGAAATTGCTTTCGGATGAAGCTTATATACACATATGTGGTGATGCCAAAGGCTTGGCCCAAGTTGTACCCCTTACTCTTGCCTCTTTCAGTCTATTCTAAAGTAGATTGTGATGTTTGACTAATTTGATTACAAAAGAAAAGACCCAAAAGAGCAGGACCTGTATTTTATTTGGTAATGGGGTATAAAAAGGTGTTTTTTACCGTAAAATAGCTGATCTTTCATATAGAAAGTTTTAAACTGTTTTTTCTATATTTGCTGATCTTTTGCAGCTACTGCTCCTAAATAGATAAGATATCTTATCCAAGTCGATGTCCTTGCAAATGACAAAGGAAATTCCATCTGCAAGTAATGCTTAAATAGTTGTTGGCTGTCGTAGCTTTGACTATTAATTTACCTACTCTTCTACCCACTATGAATTTACTCACAGATAATGTTCCAGTACGTTAATAAAAAACCTTTACTTTAAAAAAATTTAGATTTAGGGTAAATCATTCAGGTTACAGGTCAAATGACCAAAAATCTGTATAGGTTTGCGATAGTATCTACATTTATTAATGAGTGGCTAAATTGGGTTATGTTTGTTTCAACAGTGTCACAGTACTAAGATTTCTTTGTGAGATTATTGAAACACGTATGTAGATTGACCATAGAGCTAGAGAAGTCTGAACGATGACAATAACATAATAGTACAATACAGCTCATTTCTGACTTGCCGTTTCGCAATGTGAACATGAAGGTAGTCCTAGAGCAGCTTACGTTGAATTGAACTTATTTTAAGGGGTGTTTGGGATTGCTTAGGGAACAAAGACAAGTATTTTAATTATTGTTTCAAGCTTTGTTTTTGTTATTCTATCTTATAGTTTTTATCAATTTTTCTTCTATAATCTGGAAATTGCTTTCGGATGGAGCTTATATACATATATGTGGTGATGCCAAAGGTATGGCCCAAGTTGTACCCCTTACTCTTGCCACTTTCAGTCTATTCTAAAGTAGATTGTGATGTTTGACTAATTTGATTACAAAAGAAAAGACCCCAAAAGTCTTTTCAGAGGACGCCAATTCGCCAAACTAGGTAACTTAAGTTTAATCCTAGATTAACTGACCCCTTAATAACTTCAAAAACTGAGTATTTGACAGGTAGATAATTTGGATATTAAAAGATGAAACCAAGGGATTGGGGAACGAACCTTAGTAGGAATTTCCTTAGCTCTATCAGTCTAGTGAAGTGTATTTTGAGATTCAGAAAATGAGAGGTTACTTGGGCTAATATTTGCAATCATGATAGGGTTACAAGCGCCACCAAGAGAGTCTTTAAGCAGTGGTGTAAGTTTCGAGTTAATGCAACGCACATGTTTCTTTCCCTCAACAAGGACGTTAATGCAACTGATAAGAGCAAGTAGTGATCTATTTATGTTGGCACCCTCGAGTGACCTTAGTATTCTTTGATCAGTGACAATAGCTCGCTCTGAACCTGCCAAGTCAATCAGTGATAACTTTCTTATTTTGTTTAATACATTGTTGCTTTCATCTTTCACTCCATACCTAACCATAACCTGACACAATATATAACTTATCAGTTAACATGGTCAAATGTCTAATTTGACTTCTTCAGGTCAAACCAAACAATGCAGATTTAAGTAAAGAATTTAAATGAGATATGCTATGATTTTAGGGATTGCTTTCCCACCTATAACAGGGCGAGGCCCAGTTAAAACCGCAGCAGACCCATTTTAATGAGCTAACGATTCTTTTTTCCCACTTTTGATGTAATGGCAAATTTGTTGTCATGTGCAGAAATATAAGCATAGGTCAAACGGTGGGAACCACTATGTGATTCTCACAATACAAGATCAGTGAACGGTAATACCCATAGACACGGCCATTCTTGGCATCTTCCCTGTTACCCCTCTTCTCACTACGATTCTCTATTTTCAGGTTTATACCATTACATTATTTTTGGTCAAGCAATTTCCATTACGCTATGTTATGTTTAGAAAATATCATTTCTTTAAAAGTTGCCAAGAACAAAGAAGATGTCCCATATCATATTCCTGAAATGCTTAATGAAGATGTTAACAAGTAACAATCTAAACATTTTACTTCCATATATGTGATTTTATAAATCTCAAACAAAAACCCAAAATAATTTTACTTACATGGCAATTTCTCCTGACATTGCTTTAGATGTATCATTGGATCACTAAGTATCAAGAAAACGTTGTCAGTTTACATGTTCTAGCTGTTGTGGCTACATATATAACATTCATATATAATTTGGCCGAGATTCGTAGTACGCTTATTCTTGTCTATACTTAAATTAATGGTAATGTCCCTATATTTATGCGTTCAACAACAATTGTCAGAAGTTAGATATTTAAAATAGTTATGGCGTGACTCGAGTGCAAACCAGAACTAATTTGGTATGTTAATGGGTTTATGTGATCCTTCTAAATTAGTCTAATATAATGGAATACCAGTTTTTATGAAATTCCTATCTTTAGGTTGATATGTTAACGGTTTTTATGTGATCCTGTTAAATTAGTCAAATATAATGGAATACCAGAACTAGATTCGGTTTTTATGTGATCCTGTCATTTGATTGAAAAAAAGGGAACAAATCCAAGTTACGAAAAATCGACAGTGTAGCAGAGGCAACAGTCAAGAACCCAATTATGCGACAAAATGAAAAGTTATATGTTGTAGAAGGTGTTTTTTAACAAGAGGTTAAGGAAAGCAGAAAAGAAGAGACGGAAATAGGCTAGCAAAATAGCTTCTATAGAAGAAGATGAGTCCATGGATAGCGATCACAACGTCAAGGTTGATAATGATATTAAAAACGACACTGCCATGGATCTCGGTGAGGGAGCAGACGATGATGGGTCAGCCAAAGCGGTAATGAAGAATAGATTTGCATTGCTGGAAGATGCAGAGGAGCTCGATCAGTGACGCATAGTATAATTTAACAGGCAAGATGATAACTTATGATTTTGAGCGTTTTAATTTATTTATTGTCAAAAATTCTGAGATGTTCCTTTCATTCTTATTAATAAAGTCTATAAAGTTATATTAATATCGTCCAAAGTTGATATAACTTGATCTGTTGTTGGTAATTGTTGCAAATATCAATTCTCAGTTAGGCACCTATATTGGTTACATCACAAGTTATAAAAGACTCATTTGCAAGGGTCGTATATCATGCTGGGTCTTTAGAATTGATCGTGTATGTTGAATATTTTTCACAATTCTAGAAAGTCAGAAATAATTAACCATAAAAATATTGGGTAGTTAGCTCGACCTTCTTTGTTATGTTTGGTATATATAGCCACCAATTTGCCTAAGATCATTATTGTAGCCATCTATTATTATTGCAGCCATCCATCGTTAATTTTTGTATGCAAATTTCATACCGTACAATTTAATGTGGATGTATTAATGACTTCATGATTTCAACCGTATGCACTCAATAATGAGATACAATCCGTGTGCATCGCACGGGTCTGATTCCATAATTTTAAACAAAAAAAGGTTGAAAAATCCCCAATTACAGTTAACTAATTCACAACGGGCAAATTGACGTGCCCAACTTAGCTACCGCATACCTAACGACAGTTTTATACAGTGATCAAACGTTTATGTCAAACTCAAATACCCCACTACAATTGCATGGGTAATAACCCATCAAACAAACGCATCAACATTTTACAAACTCACTATGCAAGCGACCATTATACGCACTCCATGTGAAAAAAATTAACACAACCCGTGTGCAACGCACGGGTCTGCATGCACCATACACATTAAAGAATGAGAATACTTTACATTTTAAGAAACTATAAAGATGACTGTCTCAGATAGGTATGTTGCTGACATTAAATACCTCATAAAAGATACTGTCACATTTCCATACTATGATTCTTGCAATAATATGAAAATATACATACAACACTCATCATAGCGTTCAAATTCTTCACAAATTTGTGAATTTGAAACAAGTATTCGAAAAGTTTACTCAGATAACTATTTAGCTGTCTTGTAAAGAAAAAGTTGAGAATGTTGGATACATTGGACTTCAACTTGCTAATTAGTTTCATGCATATCTGTTTTTAGTATTTAGATAATTGGAATTTTAAGACAATTTTTATTTTCTGATGAATAAAGATACTTGGTATTTGTTATTCATTCATATTATAATTGTTATCCTATATTTGCATGTTTAATCCTTGAATAATTTTAATTATTCTAAATATGTCCATTGTCGGTTAACAGTATGGGAGTATTGTTACATAAGACAAATGTGAGTGTTGGTTATATTCTTTGAATATATATGGACGGTTCCCGTCAAACTCATATGTCATTCACAAGGGATGCATATTGGACACCCCAACCTTCGATTATTTACTTTTGGATCCGTCGTCATAAGTAAGATATCGAATATGGTTAGTTAAGTCATCCTTAGACTTGAGAATACAAACAAGTTCTGGTATGTGTGGATATCACTTTTTAATTCTAAGTCAAACGTTGTCCTAAAAATGGTAGTTATAAAGGCTATTATTGGAAGTGATGTAAAGCAGCATTCACAACACTTGTATTCGAGAAAGAATTTGTTCCTCCACTTGATGTGTAGTATGATACCATTGACGCCTCTCCAGAATTAATCAGATAACTGTGTGGCTGCACCCAAAGGGTAACGCAAGATGATTCTTGATTATATTTGGTATATCTGTATTAAGTTCTATAACGAGAATCTAAATGGTTAAACTATATGGAATGAGTTAGAATCCATATCCATGGTTTAACGGTATCTGAATAAAGGGATAATTATAGCAAGAGATACATAACCATGCTACTAAGAATGTTTTTGAAACTTGATCTCAGACATTTCTAGTTTTAAAAACGAATGTGAGTGTTGCTAGACGTTTTCGTCGTTAGTATTTGGACAGTCTGCTACTCCAACTCCCAAGTGGGAGCTGTTGGATTATGGTAGTTGGACTAGCACTAATACGACTAGAAATGTGTGAGCCTATTGGGGGCACACACGTTAAGACACGAAGAGTACGTTTATTATGTATTTGATATATATATAACTTGTTTATATTTATTAAATATATAATATGTTTCACAAAATATATTTAAACGGTTATTAGTTTCCGTTAGACGCTTAACTAATTTTATCCGTTAAATAAAAAAGAGAAATGCTTAAATGGTCGAAACGGAAACTCTTGTCCTCCTCTCAAAAGTGGCAGATTTTGGAGGATTCTAGAAAAGGATTTGTGTGAAAATTATAATGATAATGATGAGTGTTTAGAATAAGATGGAAGATTTATGATAAGCTTAAAACTTGAAGTTTATCTTCTAGGTTTTAGAGTTATATGCAACTAGGTTTGAGGTGCTATATAAATACCCCATACCTCATCTCATTGACTTATCCCATATAAATCTATTCCATACAAAATATTCGTCTTAAAAATATACACCCGGCTAAAGAAAGAGAAATGAATCTTTTATAGGTTTTGAATTGCTCTTTTCTTACCCCACGACTAAAGTAATAATTGCAGAAGCAATCAATTCATAAGTTGCTTTAATCTTTTTCTTTACTATATTCGAGTAAACAATTAAACATTAGTTTTATTGTGTTATTCGATGTTCTCATTTATTCTTTGCAAACTGATTCAAACGTATCTCTATTTAGAGATTTGAATCGGTTCAAGAATAAGCATTATACAATCGTTGTTTGGTTACGTGAAGCAACGACTAACATCGTGACGTATTTGGTTGACGTGTTATGTGATCAAACATAGAGGTGGAAACTTATACACTTTGTTTCATTAGCATTTGATTCTTCAAGAGGTATGATTTCTTTATGTTTTATTGTGTGTTAATCGTATACACCATACTTGATTTATATCCGCTGCGCACTTATGATTGTTAACAGTTTATCAAATCCCAACAGTGGCATAACGAGTCAACTTGTTTGGTGTTTATATGGGTTACACACATAATTAAACACGCTAGGGCTGCATGAAATCTTGATTTATTTATTGTTTTATTGGAAAATTATGGCAATTATATGCAATACTTGCCATAAATAATAAATAAACACCTTGAATCAATTGTTATTGTTACTTGATAAAAAGAGAATAGATTAAAATTAAAGGTTAATTAAGCTGCCATGTTATTATATTCTTGATTGAATATTTTTCACAATTCTAGAAAGTCAGAAATAATTAACCATAAAAATATTGGGTAGTTAGCTCGACCTTCTTTGTTATGTTTGGTATATATAGCCACCAATTTGCCTAAGATCATTATTGTAGCCATCTATTATTATTGCAGCCATCCATCGTTAATTTTTGTATGCAAATTTCATACCGTACAATTTAATGTGGATGTATTCATGACTTCATGATTTCAACCGTATGCACTCAATAATTAGATACAATCTGTGTGCATCGCACGGGTCTGATTACATAATTTTAAACAAAAAAAGGTTGAAAAATCCCCAATTACAGTTAACTAATTCACACGGGCAAATTGACGTGCCCAACTTAGCTACCGCATACCTAACGACAGTTTTATACAGTGATCAAACGTTTATGTCAAACTCAAATACCCCACTACAGTGCCTTGGTATTAACCCATCAAAAACAAATTCGATCACATTTTACAAAGCTCAATATGCAAACGCGACCATATACGCCTCCAGTGAAAAAATTAACACAACCCGTGTGCAACGCACGGGTCTGCATGCACCATACACATTAAAGAATGAGAATACTTTACATTTTAAGAAACTATAAAGATGACTGTCTCAGATAGGTATGTTGCTGACATTAAATACCTCATAAAAGATACTGTCACATTTCCATACTATGATTCTTGCAATAATATGAAAATATACATACAACACTATCATAGCGTTCAAATTCTTCACAAATTTGTGAATTTGAAACAAGTATTCGAAAAGTTTACTCAGATAACTATTTAGCTGTCTTGTAAAGAAAAAGTTGAGAATGTTGGATACATTGGACTTCAACTTGCTAATTAGTTTCATGCATATCTGTTTTTAGTATTTGGATAATTGGGATTTTAAGACAATTTATATTTTCTGATGAATAAGATATTGAGTTATTTGTTCTTCATTATATTATAATTGTTTCCTATGATTTGTTTTTAATCTTGAAATATTTTAATTATTCTAAATATGTCCATTGTTGGTTAACAGTATAGGAGAGTATTTGTTAATAAGACAAATGTGAGTGTTGGTTATATTCTTTGAATATATATGGACGGTTCCCGTCAAACTCATATGTCATTCATAAGGGATGCATATTGGACACCCCAACCTTTGATTATTTACTTTTGGATCCGTCGTCATAAGTAAGATATCGAATATGGTTAGTTAAGTCATCCTTAGACTTGAGAATACAAACCAAAGTTCTGTGGTTATGTGTGGATATCATTTTAATTCTAAGACTACGTAGTCCTAAAAATGGGTTATAAAGGCTATTATTGGAAGTGTGTAAAAGCAGCATTCACAACACTTGTATTCGAGAAAGAAATTGTTTCCTCACTTGATGTGTAGTATGATACCATTGACGCCTCTCCAGAATTAATCAGATAACTGTGTGGCTGCACCCAAAGGGTAACGCAAGATGATTCTTGATTATATTTGGTATATCTGTATTAAGTTCTATAACGAGAATCTAAATGGTTAAACTATATGGAATGAGTTAGAATCCATATCCATGGTTTTAACGGTTTCTGATAAAGGGAAATTATAGCTACGAGATACAATAACCATGCTACTATAAGTAATTGTTTTTGAAACTTGCTCTCAGTAATTTTCTAGTTTTTTAAAAACGAATGTGAGTGTTGCTAGACGTTTTCGTCGTTAGTATTTGGACAGTCTGCTACTCCAACTCCCAAGTGGGAGCTGTTGGATTATGGTAGTTGGACTAGCACTAATACGACTAGAAATGTGTGAGCCTATTGGGGGCACACACGTTAAGACACGAAGAGTACGTTTATTATGTATTTGATATATATATAACTTGTTTATATTTATTAAATATATAATATGTTTCACAAAATATATTTAAACGGTTATTAGTTTCCGTTAGACGCTTAACTAATTTTATCCGTTAAATAAAAAAGAGAAATTTAACATGGTTCGAACGGAAAACTCTTGTCCTCCTCTCAAAAGTGGCAGATTTTGGAGGATTCTAGAAAAGGATTTGTGTGAAAATTATAATGATAATGATGAGTGTTTAGAATAAGATGGAAGATTTATGATAAGCTTAAAACTTGAAGTTTATCTTCTAGGTTTTAGAGTTATATGCAACTAGGTTTGAGGTGCTATATAAATACCCCATACCTCATCTCATTGACTTATCCCATATAAATCTATTCCATACAAAATATTCGTCTTAAAAATATACACCCGGCTAAAGAAAGAGAAATGAATCTTTTATAGGTTTTGAATTGCTCTTTTCTTACCCCACGACTAAAGTAATAATTGCAGAAGCAATCAATTCATAAGTTGCTTTAATCTTTTTCTTTACTATATTCGAGTAAACAATTAAACATTAGTTTTATTGTGTTATTCGATGTTCTCATTTATTCTTTGCAAACTGATTCAAACGTATCTCTATTTAGAGATTTGAATCGGTTCAAGAAAATAAGCATTATACATCGTTGTTTGGTTCGTGAAGAAACAACGACCTAACATCGTGACGTATTTGGTTGGACGTGTTATGTGCTAAACATAGAGGTGGGGAACCTTTACACTTTGTTTCATGTAGCATTTGATTCTTAGAGGTATGATTTCTTCTATGTTTTATTGTGTGTTAATCGGATACACCATACTTGATTTTTATATCCGCTGGCTTCTGTTTGTTACTAGTTAACCGTTTATCAAATACAGAAAAGTCAAAGGTTAAAATAGTCATTTAAAATTTCCGAAAATTGCCGGATGTTACATTACTAATGTTGGATTATGGTAGTTGGGCTAGCACTAATACGACTAGAAATGTGTGGATGTTATATCAGCATGATAAGTTAATGTCTAATATCACTTGTAATATTTCAAAAACAAATAAGTATGCTTTTTAACACGAAGGGTGGAGAATGTAGTAGTTACTAATGTTGGATTATAGTAGTTGGACTAGCACTAATACGACTAGAAATGTGTGAGCCTATTGGGGGCACACACGTTAAGACACGAAGAGTACGTTTATTATGTATTTAATATACTTGTTTATATTTATTAAATATATAATATGTTTCACAAAATATATTTAAACGGTTATTAGTTTCGGTTAGACGCTTAACTAATTTTATCCGTTAAATAAAAAAGAGAAGGGCTTAAATGGTCGAAAAGGAAACTCTTGTCTTCCTCCCAAAAGTGGCAGATTTTGGAGGATTATAGAAAGGGATTTGTGTGAAAATTATAATGATAATGATGAGTGTTTATGATAAGATGAAAGAGTTGTGATAAGCTTAAGACTTAAAGTTTATCTTCAAGGTTTTAGAGTTATCTACAACTAGGTTTGAGGTGCTATATAAACACCCCATGCCCCATCTCATTGATTTGTCCCATACAAATCTATTCCATACAAAATATTCGTCCTAAAAATATACACCCGGCTAAAGAAAGAGAAATGAATCTTTTATAGGTTTTGAATTGCTCTTTTCTTACCCCATGACTAAAGTAATAATTGCAGAAGCAATCAATTCATAAGTTGCTTTAATCCTTTTCTTTACTACATTCGAGTAAACAATTAAACATTAGTTTTATTGTGTTATTCGATGTTCTCATTTATTCTTTTGCAAACTGATTCAAACGTATATCTATTTAGAGATTTGAATCGGTTCAAGAATAAGCATTATACAATTGTTGTTTGGTTACGTGAAGCAACGACTAGCATCGTGACGTATTTGGTTGACGTGTTGTGTGAGCAATCATAGATGTGGAAACTTATCCACTTTGTTTCATTAGCATTTGATTTTTCAAGAGGTATGATTTCTTTATGTTTTATTGTGTGTTAATCGTATACACCATACTTGATCCATATCCGATGCGCACTCATGGTTGTGAATGGTTAACAGTTTATCAAATCCCAACAACTAAAAGCTATATGTTCAGGCTAAGAATTATGTCAAGTTGATTCTTTGGTTTGTTCATAATCAAATTTGTGGATATTTTCTTGTAGACGTTGACAATATATCATGTATGGATGTTATATCAGCATGATAAGTTAAAGTATTAGAGAACGAGAGGGTGATAAGCTTATCAAGTTGCCAGCCCTCACATGCACCTTATTGCAAGACAAGGCACCTGCAATACTTGAAACCGCCTTTTCAAGTATAACGACGCACTTCTGGTTAGATCATTAGCATGATAATTTTATGTTTTGGCAAGGTACCGACGTACACACAACCAGAGTCTCGTGAAAGAATGTCGGTATGTTTTGCCATCTACCTTCTATTTGGGTGTGGTGTGTTACAGTATTTGGTTTTCTTCTCTCAACTGTTAAGCAACAGGTGAAAAGGAAAAAAAATGTTGAACTAAAGTTTATCAAAAGTCAATAGAATTTTGTTGTTACTCTAAGCTGCATGAATTGCATGATCACATTGCTGGTGTTGGAACAGTGTTGCTGTCTTGGTTTTTCTTGAGTAGAAATTTGCTTGATGGAAAGTAAAAAGTCTGGTGTTGGTTTTTCTATAAAATATAAAGTGTCTATTTTGCTCCATTGTAATGGAGTTCAATGTAGTTTCAGTTGATGTTACAGACTTCACAGGTATGTTTGGAACAGGAATTGAACAAAAGTATAAGTGCAGAAACTTAATATGAAACGCAGATTTATTACTAATTGAACATATATTGATTGAATGAATTTTGATTACATAATTCGTCCTATATATACTAGAAGAATCGGTGCTTCAGCCTGATAGAACAAAAGAAACACACCTGATCACTAAAGTAAAATTCACAACGACCAAAAGATACCGGTTTAAACCGTTAACTATGACCCAGCCCAATACAATTTGGGAAACCCAGCCCATATACAAGTTTCTGGATTATACAGAACTTACATACATACATATACTAATAATACTAAAAGGTATTTAGACTTTATATTAACTAACTACTGATTATAACATTAGTTCCAACATTTTCCCACCTAATGATATAATTCTTTCTTGATTTTACAGCAATGTGGGTTCATCGTCAGTTTCATAAATGAGATGTGATTTTTCCTCCTTGACTTTCTTCTTTCATTTGGTGCATTCACGTGCAAAATGACCTAAGTTACCACATTCATAACATCTCATTTTATTCTTGTTTTGTTCTCTTGTACTTTGTTGAAAACTTGTTCCACATCTTTTTTCTCCTTTACTGAAGTTTCTTCCTCGACCATTACCATGATTTTGATTACTTGATCTTGCCATTAGAAGTTTGCATCTTGACTTTTGATGCGTTCTTCAAAAGTTATTATTCTTCCCATTGCTTCTTCAAATGACATTTCATCAATCTCGGAATATTGCTCGATAGATGCTACGATCGGTAGAAACTTCTTTGGAACAGAGTTCAGTAACTTTCTGACGAGTGTTTTGTCTTTAAGAGTTTAATCAAGACTTTTAAATTTGCCTCTTATGCTTCCCTCCGGCAAAGTCGCTTACGGTTTCGTTATCTTTCATTTTCAAAGTCTCCAATTCGCTCCTTAAAGTTTGTAGTCGTGCTTTCTGAACTCGGTCCTCTCCTATATATCGTACCTTAATTGATTCCCAAACTTCATTCGCTTTCGAGTATTGTGCAACTTGCATTAGAATATCT
>BQNB010170191.1:0-13701 GCA_026074375.1 Tanacetum coccineum | reverse complement strand
AAGAGAAGGAGGCTTATTCTACTAGTATTTCAGAAGATATTCCTGAAATTCTAGCCTTTAGAAGAGAATTAGATGAACTTGCTCTAAAGCATTTAAGGGAAGCACCTAAGAACAAAGCTACCAGTACTAACTCAGTTAATTTTGGTAGTGGTCCAGTTAATACTCATCATGCTGATCAAGATGATTCGGATATGCCAAAGCTCACAATCTTTAACAAGCCTCAGAAAGGGATTTTTGATGAGGCTTCTTATGATGACGATGGTATGGTCTATGATTTCAACAACTTACTAACAGAAGTAGATGTTAGTCCCATTCCTACTCTTAGGATACACAACATTCACCCACAGAGTCAAATACTAGGTGATCTTAACTCATCTGTGTAAACTAGAAGCAGAGTGCAGCAACATTCAGGAGCACATGCACTTGTAAGTTATGTTCAAAAGCAGCAAAGGAACAATCACAAAGATCAACAACATTGTTTGTTTGCTTGCTTCTTATCTCAGGAGGAACCAAAGAAGATTTTAAAAGCTCTTACTAATGAGAGCTGGGTTAAGGCTATGCAAGAGGAGTTACTACAGTTTAAGCTTCAAGAGGTATGGGTGTTAGTAGATCTACCAGCAGGCATGAAGGTCATAAGTACAAGGTGGGTCTTCAAAAATAAAAGAGATGAAAGAGGAGTAGTGGTCCGAAACAAGGCAAGATTAGTTGCCTAAGGTCACAGACAGGAAGAGGGTATTGACTATGATGAAGTTTTTGCTCATGTGGCAAGAATAGAAGCTATCAGGTTGTTTTTAGCTTTTGCCTCATTTATGGGGTTCGTAGTATACCAAATGGATGTAAAAAGTACATTTTTGTATGGCACTATAGATGAAGAGGTGTATGTTTCTCAACCTCCTGGTTTTGTTGATCCTGATCATCCTAAGAAGGTCTATAAGGTGGTCAAAGCTTTATATGGACTTCACCAAGCTCCAAGAGCTTGGTATGATTTCAAATGAGTTCTATGGGTGAACTCATTTTCTTCCTAGGATTGCAAGTCAAACAAAGTTAGACTAGTCTTTTTATCTCTTAAGACAAGTATGTTGCTGACATGTTGAAGAAATTTGATCTTGCAAGTGTGAAAACAGCAATTACTCCCATGGAAACCAAGATGGCATTAACCAAGGATGAGGAGGGAGCTGATGTAGATGTACACCTGTATAGATCTATGATAGGCTCTCTTATGTATCTAACTGCCTCTAGGCCAGATATTATGTTTGTTGTTTGTGCTTGTTCTCGTTTTCAGGTCAATCCAAAGGTGTCACATCTCATTGCTGTGAAGAGGATCTTCAAATACCTTAAGGGCAAACCCAATTTGGGCTTATGGTATCCAAGAGAGTCACCTTTTGCCTTGGAGGCTTTTTCAGATAGTGACTATGCTGGAGCTAATCTAGACAGGAAATCCACAACTGGTGGATGTCAATTTCTTGGAAGGAGGCTGATTTCATGGCAGTGCAAGAAGCAAACCATTGTAGCTACCTCAACTACTGAAGCTGAATACGTTGCTGCTGCAAACTGCTGTGGACAGATATTGTGGATTCAAAATCAATTGTTGGACTATGGTTTCAATTTCATGAATACCAAAATCCACATTGATAATGAAAGCACAATATGTATAGTGAAAAATCCAGTGTTTCACTCAAAGACAAAGCACATAGAGATAAGGCATCATTTCATCAGAGATGCATATGAGAAGAAGCTCATACAAGTGCAAAAGATTCACACAGACAATAATGTAGCTGACCTGTTGACTAAAGCGTTTGATGGACCAAGGTTCAACTTTTTGGTGGTCAACATTGGTATGGTAAATCCCTAGCTACATTTGAGGGGAGGATTTTGTATAGTTTGTTCTGTTTGTTAGACAACTTAGTTTTGTTAGTTAGCATAATTAGTTTTGGTAGAATAATTAATTCTTGTAGTGTATAGTAGTGTGTTTTGTGTTTGCATTTACTTTTTCAGGCTAATCATGAATTGAAAGATGGATTGAAGCATGGATTTAAGGCTTAAAGACAGTCGTGAGGTTAAAAGCTTAATTCTAGTATTGTTATAATTAATTCTGGTAGCTTGGTTGACCAGATTTAAGTCTGGTAGACCAATATTAAGTCTGGTATCTAGCCGATGGGTACTAGTTGACCAAAGTCTTTGACTTTTCTTTAAATATGACCGTTCGACAAAAATTGCGGCTATATTTAAGTGATTAATGATTTTTATTGGACACTTAATGGTTTATCTCAATAAAAATAGCTTTCTTCGTTAAAAAGAAACTACTTTTAGGGAGGTTCAATCAAAATTCATTACTTCTCACCTATAAAAAGTCAATTACCTTTTACACCAGTCTTAAGTCACCTAAACAAGTCAAACCCAATTGCAAAAATTCAAAGCAATACAACTTCTACACCTGAATTTTTAAACAATGGCACCAATGGCTTTCGTACCTAAGCATAATCAGGTGGGATTTCTTAAGAAACCTGAAGGAAGTGCAGGTTTTGAGCAGATAGTTGATTTTCTTAAAGGCACTCACATCAGGTATGCCTTGGAACATAATCCTACTATCTATGTTTCAGTAATCAAACAGTTTTGGCAGACTGTCACTGTCATAACACTTGATAATGGGGAACAAGAATTAAAAGCCACAATTGATACCCATGAATACACAATTTCTGAATCATCTGTTAGAAATAAACTTAAACTCGCAGATGAAAATGGTATCACTGAGTTCACTAATGCTGAAATTTTTGAGGGGATGGCTAATTTGGGGTATCCAATAGATAATACTTTTACATTTTAGAAAAAGCATTTTACCCCTAATTGGAAATTTATGGTCCACCACATTTTACATTGTATAAGTTCTAAAAGTGGGGGATGGGATCAGTTTGGTAGCAAACTTGCTACTGCGCTAATCTGTCTATCTACTGGAAAAACTTATAATTTTTCTAAAATGATTTTTGAAGCAATGGTGGCCAATGTAACAAGTCAGAAGAAGTTTCTAATGTATCCCAGATTTTTATTAATGGTTTTGGAAGCTAAACCTATTAACACAAATCTTTATTTAGCTTATCGATTAACTAAAAAGATTTTTGGAAACATGAACAGAGGGTTTGCTGGGGTGTATAGACCATTGTTAGCTAACATGATTGCAGGACATGATGAAAACCAAGGTGAACCACAAGAAGAGCTTGTTGAATAACAACCCCCACCAAATGCATCGGTACCCTCTACCTCTCAACCTATAACTGAACCCCACCCTGATCAAGAATTAGAAACTGAGACTAAACTTCATGGCTCATCATCTGATTTTGTTTACACTCCTCCTGCCCAAGTTGAGACACCTTCACCTGAACTTAAATCCATATCACCTGAACCTATAAAGCACACCTATGACCAACCACAACCTTCACCTATACAAAGATGGTTCTAAGTGACTCAGAGAGTGAAGATGCTGCTAATTCTTCCAAACAGGGGAGGAATTTAGGGGAAGAAGATGTATTTGAAACTTCTAAGGGCAAAGATTCAGGGGAGGCAGACATTAGTCCAAGTGGTTTGTAGGCTGCTGAGACCTTAATGCAAGTGGCTTCTCAAAAGACTAATAATACTTATACTGTAGAAAGTTAAGTCTGGTTCATAAGAAGAAATTGGAAGTTTGGATTTAGTTACTGGATTGATAGAAATGTGATAGAAAGTCTGCATATTGAAAAGTTTAAGTCTTCTAGTGAGGAGATGAGTTCTGGTTTCAACAAATATAAGTTCTGGTGGAAGTCAAAGGTCAGTCCAAGAAAAGGAAATGAAGTACTTTGAAGAACAACCTCACCAAAAGAATCAAAGAAACAGATTAGAGAAGAAAAAGCCAGTTTAGCAAAGATTGCAAGAATTCCCCAAGCTCAAGAGGCAAGAAACAGGCTAAAATGGAAAGAAAAAGCTGTACAACAAAGAAAAAGAGATGCTGAAGTTCAACCAACAAGCCCAATATTATATAGAAGAAGATTGGGAATTTAATCAGAGCAGGATGGAAGCGAGCACATAATTTGAGAAAAAGTGTTTTTTTGGTACTGATATTGATGCTGAGGAGATCTAAGAAAATGGTTTTTTAGTTAAGTTAAGAAAGGAAAAGGGGAGATTAGAGAACAAAAGCTGAAAGGCAAAGAAGAATATTCCAATGGACCAAGCTGAACATGGAGAAACTACATGAAGAACTATGTCATAGAGTCAAGGTCATGGTTAGACAATATCCTCAACTTAAGAAGTTGTCTTTTGAGAACTCAAGTATAATTTAAGAGAACATCAGAAGCAAATGAGAAATTTCTATTCCTATGGATTCTAAAAAGGAGAAAGAAAGGTTTTTGAAAAAAGGTCTGGTGAAACTCTTCAAGGTGCTGCGAAAAAGAAAGCAAAAGGTATTGGATGTTGAAATATTCCTATACCTGAATCAGCCAAGTTTTTGTGAAAGAAGAAGATTTGAGGTCAAGCAACCAGTTCTAAAAATGAGTAGGAGAAATCAAAGGCTAGAAAAGGGATTGGTTTGCAACTTCCTACTGAAACTGAATCTGGAGGAAATTAATATTACATCCTCAAAGATTTGAAATGGAAGATTCTTAGACATGGATGTAAAGGTTATTGTCACCATTCATTAGAGCAAAATCAAAGGATTCAGTGTATGTTGATTTTTAGTGAGCAATGTTTGCATAATATCTCAAGAGATGATAAGGTTGATTTATATAAAATTATGTTTGCAAAAGACTACTGCTTATGGTCCATAAGAAGAGGTTGGAGAGCGCATTGGCTGAAAATCTTAGGAATATGTTTGAAACCAAACCCACAAAGTTAAGATAACTGAGTGGAGTTTACCTATGCACATTCCTATAGTGAACTGAATAATATGATTCATGTAATGTTTTACTGTTTGAACGTTACAAACACAACAACCAAAAAACCATTAATAGTGGCTGAAAGGAGTCATATCCCTTTTCGAAGAAGAGTGCAGTATAATCATAAGAAGAAGTTGTTGCACAAAATACTTAAGTTAAGAAAAAGCTAGTAAAATCGATTGAGAAGAAAGCTGGGATTAATAAGCTTACGTGTATTGAAAGAATTATCAGCATATCTTTGGAAATTGTATAAGATTTGAAGATCTAGTAATGGAGATGAGGAGAACCAGCACTTGGTGAGGTGCTTCGGAGCACTTACACATCAAATGGTGTTCAGTTCACCAAGCCTAACCAACAATAAGAACTAACTTGACCACAGTTACGCGCTTGTGGAAAAGGTATTTCTCAATCTGTTTTATGGTTGACAACATTGCCAATAAGGTAGTAATGGTTTTCAACTCAAACACCATATCTGTTTGGAGTGCAATAGTTGGCTAGCCCATAAGTTTATGATTGGTGGTAAAGGCTGTGGAAAAACCATAACTAGTCATAAGATTAAGGCTTTAATGGTAAGGGACAAATTGCTAAATCCATATTTAAGTGGTTGACAAAACTTTACCAAAAAGTGGATGGTACATCATCAACTCAACCAAGTGTCATGTAATATAGTTGATATGGTAATCCAATCCACCATGGAATTTAACCTTTTCTAGGTGCCAAAGGAATTGACTAGCCCTGAGCAAACAACTACAGTAAAGGCATCTCCAAATCCTGTCATGCAGTAAAGGTTTGCCAAAAACCATATGGTATTCAACTCATCATGTTTCATCGGTACTTGAAAGAGTTGAAATAGTTTTTAGTCCAACCATCGGACATGCCACCTTTCAGGTGGCCAAAGGACTGTCTACAACCAAGTTAATGGATAACTGGTAAAGAGACATCAAATCCAGTAAAATTTTTAATGATTTCGCCTCTTCATAGGGGTTAACACACCTTGAAGTGATAGAGAATAGTCTGATAACTTAATATTTGATGTACATTAGTCAATTATAGCTTGATTAAATGTTGCTATAATGAAGTGTTGCTTGAAAAGTTATAAAGGATTAAGTATGCTGAAAGATCAAATATAGATGATACAATTGTACCAGATTCATAAAGATGCTGCAAAGATAAGGAGCTCGCAAGTAATCAAGGAAAATCAAATGTGGTAGTTTGCCAAATATTTTAAAAGATAAAGTCTTACCAACAACAATTTCAAAAGCTCAAATATGAAGGTAATTAAAGAAACTTGAAGTTCCACGAAAGTGAAGATCAAGTAAGGAGGATATGTTGGGAAAATTATTGTAAAAGACATAATACTTGTAGTATGAAAACAGTTAAGTATGGTAGTAATAGTTAGTTCTGGCCAAGTACTTATGTTAAGTCAGGCAGTACCTAAAGTTACTATGATTAAGTCTGGCAGTACTATAGTTAGTACTGGCCTTATAGTTAAGTCTGTTTATGTAACAGAATAGTGATAATAGTTATCTTAGGAGATATCTTAGGAAAGGATATGGATTATCCTTTTACACGTTTGTAAAGCCTATTAGGGTTTCCTTGGTATATAAAAGGAACCCTACGACATAGTGTTTTATGCATCCAAACCTAATAGAAATCAATAGCAATATACGAAGTTAGTTTTACAATTGTTCTTTTTAGTATTTGTAGTTGAAGATTCCGCAATAGCAATAAGTAATTCAAAGTCTGTCATCTCACAACATAGTTAACTTGGATTTATTCAAGTTAGTTATTTTCATACAAAGGCTCAACAGATCCAAAACATCTGGGACCTACATATGAGTCTATGGTACTCGAAGGATTCAAGGTTTGAGCTAATTGCATATGCAGATGCAGACCATGCAGGGTGTAATGATGATTGTAAAAGCACATCTGGAGGCATTCAATTTCTAGGAGATAAGCTAGTCAGTTGGTCGTCAAAAAAGCATGATTGTACAACAATGTCCTCTGTGGAAGCTGAGTATGTATCCTTGTCTGCTTGTTGTGCTTAAGTCATCTGGATGAGAACACAACTGCTGGATTATGGATTTCGTTACCACAAGATTCCGATCTACTGTGACTCAAGAAGTGCAATTGCCATATCTTGCAATCCCGTACAACATTCAAGAACAAAACACATTAACATCCGTTATCATTTCATTAAAGAGCATGTTGAGAAAGGTACAATTGAATTATACTTTGTCGGGATGGAATACCAACTTGTTGATCTATTTACAAAAGCCCTTCCGAAGGAAAGGTTTGAGTTTCTAGTTCACAAGATTGGTATGCGATGTATGACTCCAACCCAGTTGGAACGTCTCGCGAAGTTGTCTTTTTGATTGAAAGATCATACATCAAAACCACGTGTAAATGAATTAAAAAAAGAGTTTTTTTAACTTAAGGATTCAAACACATATTTTCTACGTTCAAATCAGTCTTATGATACTAAATTTTTCAAAAAATGGTTCTTTAATGCAAAATAAATGTATCATAGACTGAGGGGGAGAAAATCATCAAAATGATTTTTCACTGCTAAAAATGTGTTTTGCAAATCCAATTCCATTCAAAAACAAAAGATTTCTTCAAAAATTGTCATATTTTGAAAATTTCAAGTATGCAAAATTGTAAGAATTAACAATATCTTGAATAAGTTCTTTAACTAGACATTTATTCAAGGGGGAGTTATGTAATTCTTGTATTTTCAAAATCTTCTCAAAAGAATTTTCAAAACTGCAAAATTAACTATCTTTCAATAAGGTCTTTAATTAGATTTCTTATTGAGGGGGAGTTATAAAAATTTTCAAGTCAATTCGTCATGAAATAAAATTGTGTGCTCAAAAGCAAAAATAACTTATTTTCAAACAAATTTTTATCAAAAAGAAAAAGTGATTTCAAAAAGTGGATAATTGTTCGAGGAGGAGTTATGATATTTTTCAATCAAAATGGGAACTTAATTGAAAAGTGATCTAACTTCAAGAGGGAGTTATGAAACTTTGGATAAAAAGGGGATACGAAAGTAACTTTTGAAAATAAAAGGTGAAAAATGCAAAAATAACTTTCGTATGAATGACTGTTGTTTACGAAAGAATCTCAAGGGATTGAAAATGACAAAGTTGGAAAGTAGCTTTCGTAGGGCTTAAAAGGCTTACGTAAGAAACTTAAGGGACTAAAACTGTCAACATTCAAAAGTGTCTTCCATAGGGTTTAAATAGCTTACGTAAGAAACTTAAGGGACTAAATTTGCCAAAGTGTGAAAGTTATTTTCGGAGATATAAAAGGCACAGTTACGTACGAAACTGTATCACTTTCGTAAAATCAATAAAAATTAGGTTTCGTATTCTCTCTTAGTGATTTGAGTTTTCGTGTTTAAGAACTTTCGATCCAAATCGATTTGTTGAACTCTTGTGCTAGAAAACGTAAGAATCGAGTCCTATTTATAATCATTGTGCTATTAATTGTTGTTTTTAATTGATTAAATAGGTTTCGGTCAGATCTAGGGTTTCGTAAATTTGAAAGGTGTTTAAAAAATGAAATTGATTGAGGCAAAATGCTAATATGTACTTAATAACTTGATTGGAATTGCTTGATCACTGGAAATATCAATTTGTGGACTGAACTCATTGGTTTCGTAACTAAGACAGGTTTCGTAACTTTGAGAATTTGATAAATAAGCTTAAATGTTGGAAAATGATAAATAAGCTGTTAAAATAAGCAGGATCATTAAGCTTATCATCTTTTTGGAAAATCAAAGTTTACGAAAGTAAAATGTTCACAGGTTTCGGTTTCGTGAACAGTATTGGGCCAATGGGTTTCGTAAATGATATTTTGGGCCTAAATATGGGTTTTGTAAGGCCTTATAAGCTGAAATTTTGGGTTTCGTACAAGGAAATGAAATGGAATAATTTTTTTTAATCAGGATCTTAAAAGGGTTTCAATGTTTTATAAAAATAAAAGGGGCGTCTTACAAAATCAAATGATAAATTTTGTTTCCAAATCATATTTTATATTGATAAATGGATCAAATGGTAAAGATTGTGTCCGGTTACGACCGTTTCCTGAATTTAACAGGATGGGGAGTGAGCAATCTACTGATCATCCAAATATCGTATATAAGATCATGTTTTGTTTAACAAAAATTTTCAATCAAAAGTGATCAACGATTTCAAAAGTATAAATAACAACATACTGCAAGAATACAAATGTGGAGCTTCAACTGTCTGTGATCATAAAGTTTCTCATGTATCATCAAAAAAAATGTTCAAGTTTTTGAAAAAGATTGTTTCAAAATCATTCAAAAATGATTTATGACGATCTTTTGAACATAATTGAATAAATGGTCTAAGTCATGTCCGGTTTCGGCATTGAACAGAATGAGGAGTGAGTGACTTAGTGACCATCCCATTTATGTTTTAATAGATTGGTTATGTAATCATTGTTTTTCAAGAAATTAAAAAAAAAATTGTTTTGGAAAATGTTTATCTCAATATTCAAAGTTAAAAGCTGAATTTTTGTGTCAAGTAAATGGTACTCTTTTCTAAAAGTTTTTGAGAATACGAAGTTATACTTTTAGATTTCTTGAATATCAATGGTTGTCACAAGTTGAATTTTTGCCAAATTGATTTTTTCTAAATCAAAGCATTTCTTCATTATTCTTTAAAGAGTATCATTTCACAAAATAGTTTTTGGTGAGGAAAATCTAACAGAAAGAGAGACAAAATCCGTACGTGAAAAAGCAAGAATTGGCACATGAGAAAGAAAATGATTAGAATATGCTCAAAAAGAAATGCCAGAGCATATAAAACAGACAGAGTGGAAATAGACAAAAATGTTATAAATGTGAAATTTTAAACTTTGTATCATTTCCCTAATTCATTCATGTCATCATACAGAATTCCACATGGCTCAATACGTGATTCCAACAGCTCAACTTGTTCCATAATACAAATCAATCAGGAGATGCAACAATTATGCGGTGTGCCAGAGTATTCCTTGCTCTCCTGAATGCAAGATAGTTGGGCAGATCTTACTTGATCATCCACTCAGTTATGCTTTAACTGCTACTGTTGATGTCCCTGTTATGTACCTACAACAATTCTGGAGAACGGTGAGCAAGGTACCTGAGGATACAATCAAGTTCTTGTTGGATACTCAACAATTTACATACATTGTGGATATGTTTCGAGACACTCTTCATTTACCAGTGGAAACACCTGATACTCCATTTGTCGCATCAACCAACATTCACACTATTGAAGCATTCATGAATAGAGTTGGTTATCAAGGTGTTGTCGACAAAGTTAGTGCTTTCTTTACCAAGAATCTGGCGTAACCATGGCAAACTATGTTCAAGGTGTTCAACCATTGCTTAACAACAAGAACATCTGGCCATGATAAAACTAAGATCAAAATTCTTTAATTGTTTCATGCTGTGGTTAACCGAACCAATGTTGATTATGCTGCTCTTCTTTGATGGGATTTTATGAATAATGTGTTTCAGAAAAAGGAAGCTATTTAGTATCCTCGTTTTATCAAGTTGATAATTGATGATTTGATGAAGAAATTTCCCAATATTCCCAAAAGGCTTAAAGAGGACTATTATTCTATCAAGGATGGTGTTCCATTGGTTAGTGTGCATACAACGGGGAATGTCTCATTTCGATGGATGCTGATTCCGGATGCTTTCTTAACTGCGGAGATTAGAGAAACAGATGATTTTAAGGAGTATGAGACGATGTTTATGAAAGTAGTTGTTCCAATGAACCAATCGCAACCGGTTGTTTCTACCCAAGGAACGAATAGAAATACAACTAGAGCCCCTAGGACGCCTACCGTTTCTGCTAGTCCTCAAGAGTCGAAGAAGAGGAAGCAGACTGCTGGAGAATCTAGTTCAAGGAGAATCATTATCAAAAAGAAGAAACAAAACACACCATCTATTCCACCTCCTGGAGATGATAAAGAAAGAGATGAAATGGCTGAAGCAACAATTTTGAGTCTAACTTTACACAAAACTGCTTTAGACGCTAAAGCCAAAGAAAATATTGCTAAGGTCCAAGAAATGTTAGCACATGAGGAGATTGATAAACTGGTTGATAGTGACGAAGATGACGAATCTTCTGCAAGTGCATTTGCTGATACTGTGCTTAATGATAATAATGATGATACTGGATCTAAGTTAACGACCGGGAGTCATAAGGAACATCCAAAACATGTGTCTGATGATAATGAGAAGAAGAAGAAAGATGAAGAGGTTGAGAAAGAAAATGAAGTTGTAGAGATTGTGAAGGAAACAACTCTTGATGATACTAGTGCTAAGATGAATGAAGAAGTTGTGATGGAGAAATAGGTTGTTGATATGTCGGGTAGTCATGAGATAAGGAAAGAGCAGAAGCAGACATCAATTCCCTCGACCATTAGATCTCCCAGGAATGATTTATCTTCAGGAAAAACAATTTCAGAGGAATTTACTGATACTGTCACACCAACAACTGCTACATCATCCAAGACACCTTCCACAACAATACGTAAGAAGAAGTCTTTCTCTCACACAACAAGAAATCTACCAAGAAGTATTGCTGGCATGTGCAGACGAAGAGGATTAATTCGATCTCATATCAAAAACAAGTTCATCACTCAAGAATTCTTTGCGGACAAGATCAAGGAAGTTATACAGGATAGCAACACAATTGTTTCGGACAGTTACTAAAACAAATGAAGTAATTAAACAAGAAATGCCTAGTTTAGTAAAGCTTGTTGTTGACAAGGATCGAGAAGTTTATCCTGTTGACATATCTGTTATGGTATCCAAGGAATTTGCAACCCAAGCACCAAAAATGATTGAAGAAATGTTTCGTCAGCATATGCAGAATATAACTCTCAATCTGTATCCCAAATCACGCTCTTCAACTACTACAACATCATCTGCTGATCTTCAACAACAATTGTATCAAACTATGAAGGCAAAGCCCCAAGATCAAGCAGTTGATCCAGAAATATGGGAAAGTTTGAAAGCCAAGTTTAAAATGCCATAACTTTTCGCATGTCATGATGACCAACATCCACATGTTGATCCTCCGGAAGGGGGAGAAACATGGCGAAAAGATATTTTGGAATGACAGAAAACATTTTTTTAATAAAAAAAGAGGAATCTTTTATGAATGGAAGACCAATTCTACCGACGATGAAGCGTTTGTAATAATCAAACCCTAAGGGGAGATTGGTAGGAACGATAAAAGTGTTAATTATTATTAGTAATTGGTCTTAGCTTAGTTTATAGTTTTATTAGTAGTTATGATGTAATAAAGTATATCTTGGTCAAAGATAAGTAAAGTTGACCAAGGTTTGAGTAAGTTTAGGGAAAATAAAAATAGTTTAGTAATAAGTATATATACTCATCTTAGAGGAGTATATATACATGTCTTGTCTTTGTAACACTTACTTCTCCCTCCCATTTTTATTTTCCCCTTTTGAAATGAAAATTTAGAAAATGATGAAAATACTCTCTAGCTCCTCTCCTTTATTCTTATAGCTTTCGTATGATATCTACTTAGCAAACATAGCATCTAACATCGAAGTCCCATATTTCATGAACCGTTAATTGCCTTGTAAGGTGAATGCTAATGCATTAAATAGATCTATTGGGTTTAACAACCCTGTCCGGGGTCTGAATCCTTGTGACCACCATGTCAAACAGACATTTTGTATTTAGAAAGTAGTAGGTATATGACAATAATACCTTGTTTTGGGGCACACTAACATATGAAATTCCATATGTATTGTTAGCGTTCGGTGTCATGAGCTTATTGCGTGAAAGAAAAGAAGTTGCTATACATTGCATTCGTTGCTTTGTTTTCCTGAGAACTAATTATGTGTTCAAAGATTATTGCTTATTAATTATTTTAAACTCTATGAATTTCACTCAACATTGTTGTTGACGTTTTAAACATGTTTTATCCCAGGTAACCAAGGATGAAGGCAACGATGGCGTGGAGGTGTGGTGCGTGTGATGGATTTGATGAAAGACTACTTGTGTGTTCCTTGTCTTTCAAAAACAATGTCTTAAGTTGTTCTAAAACAATGTCTTTATTTTGAAACAATAGTTTTTCAAATGTTGTAATGGTTGTGGTTGCGATTCTGTGGGGACCTAAACGTGTTTTTAACTCTGATTAATAATGGAACACATGTTTGTTAAACGTCTCTTTTGGGTCGTTTTCTATTGTCTTGGTGAATGGTGCTATTTAGTAACATCTAAATTGGTAATTCCTTGCGCAATCCAATGTCTATTGGATGAGGGTGTTACAATTTCCAAACTGAAAATTCATTTCAGGACAAATTAACCTAACTATCAACCTAAAGATGGGTGATATGAATGTTACACTGAATCTAAATGAACACTCAACCCAGCTGCAAATGCATTTCCTAAACATCGTCACCTAATCTAACATGTTAAAAAATAACAAAAGCAGCCTTTCAAGGAATATATACATTATCAATACATAGTTGAGTGCATACAATCCCAAAGTTTAGTGATTACAATCCTAGAACATACAACTAATTAGTAAAACGTGTTATTACAGACCAAACAAAAGACTAATCTTGAGCAAGAAACTTAAAAGTTTCTCTTTCGGCCAGAACCAGAACATCCAAATTTTGCTTTTAGAGCTCTTAACCCAAGAACGGCATTGGTCACTTTGATCATGCTGTATGGTTTCTTGACCACAACTGCCTCTTCTTGTATGTGTCCTAATGATCTAAGACCATAATGTGCTTG